>JAPFBL010000382.1:0-306572 GCA_026182355.1 Hermatobates lingyangjiaoensis
AGGGTTTTCCGGTAAAACAAATGGTCGTTTTTTTGACTCTGACGAAGACCGCTTGTTACGGTTGAAAGATCTTAGTCTTGTTTTCCCATTTCTTATTGTGTTTTGATAATTGATATATATATAATATAACTCATACCTAGGTCGACTTGAGAGGCTCCAGGTAACAAGAAAATTTATTGATTCTGCCTGCTGATAAGGGCTCCACAGTTGTCCTTAATAGACAGTTATACTCATAGCTATGAGCCAACTGCACATAACTTCCTATAAATCTCCTTATAACATCTCTTCTTTGTTCCTTTCTAATCTCAAATCTCTGCTAAATAACAGAGCTCACAATGAAGGCCATTCTCCGGACATCATCAAATAACCCCCTTTGTCTTGTTATCTAATTACTCTCAAAAATTCCACATATATATTTTGCTATACTTCATTCAACTCAACCTAGAAGACCCATTCATTGTGCCTTTTGGTTCGATGGTCCATATTACTTTCAAACTAGAGGCACTGCGATGAACACTTTCGCTAATTTCTTTATGATTATGCAACACATTTACTAACTCCAAGCAGCCGTTCCTTCCTAGCCATCAATTACTTCCCCCCTCTATACTCGCTACTCTGACGATATCTTTTAAATTCGTCGTCTTATGGCACACATAACTGAAGACTTACTTTTCCTTACAAAACTCCACCCCATCTACACTTTTTTATAGGGAAAAGAGGAAATTCATTTTTTTTTTAATTATTATACCATACGAGGTGTGTAAATAAAGTAGTGAGACTGATTTTTTTTAAATTTTCTATTCAAATATAATTACAATGTGATATTGTCACCTTCAAAATAGTTCCCTTGGGAAGCCACACAGCGCTGGAGACGGTCCTTCCAATCATTGTAGCATTGCTGGAACTCGGATTCTGGAATGGCCTTCAGCTGGTCGGTTACAGCAGTTTGTATGTTTTGTAGTGTCCCGAAATGAGTTCCCTTGAGGTGATTTTTCAATCTCGGGAAGACGAAAAAGTCACAAGGACTCAAGTCTGGTGAATAAGGAGGCTGAGGAGCAACAGGAATGTTTTTACTGGCCAAAAACTCGTTTATTGAGATGGCAGTGTGACAGGGCGCGTTGTCGTGATGCAACACCCACTTGTCTTTGATGTTTGGCCGCACACGAAGGACTCTTTTTCGAAGTCTTTCAAGACCCGATCATTCCCCGATCATTCTGACTGTCAAGCGTCGATCTGAACGCACAAGGTTCCGTACTCTGTTGACATTTTCATCGGTGTTTGCACTTGAAGGCCTTCCGCTTCGTGGTTCATCTTCAATCGACTCTCTTCCTTCTGAAAATTCCTTAAACCACCGAAAAACCTGTGCCCTTGATAAAACACGTTCTCCATAGGCCTCCTGAAGTTTTTCAAAAGTTGCATTATGTCCAAGTCTGAAGCAAAATTTGATTGCACACCGCTGCTCAACTTTGAGGTGACTCATTTTTAAAACGCTCAAGAAAAAACCATTTCACGAAAACCAACGCTACGGACAAACAAATGACTGTGGCGAGTTCAGATTCATACTGGAGGCGCATCACACGTGCACCTGACGCTACTCAAGGCCACGCGTCTCCAGCGTTGCCAGATCGAAAGCGACGTTGCCAGTCTCACTACTTTATTTACACACCTCGTATAAGTATATTGTCATTTCTTTGAAACAACATTAAATTCAATTAATCTCTATTATTACACTTTTCTTCATTTCCTCGTATTCATCCCTTAGTGTGTAAACAATCAACCTGTTCTTCATTGTTTCCTTTTTTTCAAAAAAAAAAAAAAAAAAAAAGTCAATTCCGTTTATAAATTTGCAAATATGAATATCTCGTCTTTCCTTATTCTTCATTGTTCTCTTTTTTTTTCCAAAAGTCAATTCATCATACACATTTGCAAATATGATTGCCCCACTCGTCTGTTGACTCAGCTGTGTTGCAGTTAATTTGATTTTCAAAGCTTGAACTGAATCTGTAGAAATGGCTTTTTTTTTGCTTTTATTTCAGATTCCGAAATGTTTTCTTCATTTTCCCTAGATATTTCTATACAATTTTTTTTTTATTATTAACTATTTTTTTTAAATTTCATTTTAAATAGGAAAATAAAGTAAGGAATAAAGACCTAGGAATAGTAAATAAAGCAGGAAGACTCAAATAATTGTTCTCTAAATAGGTTAGGTTAGGTTGCAGTGGCAGTCCCACAAGGGAACACACGTGGGCCGAGCATTGGCCCTTTGTGATACCACACAATGAAGATTGATTCTACAGTGGAAGTCTTAAATTTTGCCTAACTCAAGTGTATTTATAGTAGGGATCTTTCACGAGTACCTGATATCTTACAGGCTCGGGACCGACAGTTCAACGTCTTTCTCCGAGAGACGACATGCTCAGATTTACTCACCTCCCGCGTGAATAAATCGAGGGCCAGGTGAGGATCGAACCTCGGTCCTGTCAGTTCAGAGGCGAGCACGTACCCACTGAGCTAGCCTGGCCCCTTGTTCTCTAAATAACTAGACAATCTTTTCTCTATTAAGATCTAAGTTCTTCTACTGTCGTCATAATGCCCCTAAAGGTACTGCTGGTATTTCCTCTTGATCGCAATAACTTTATTATTTCAATTCTTGGAATTATCGTAGAATTGCTCTATTACTTGCTTCCACAGTAAATTCCTTCTCAAGGTTTCAAAAGTTTAACCAATTTTCGATAAAATTGCATTACGTAAATATACTTAATATTACCATTTATACTATATGAAATAGTAGAATTCCGTTGTATAATGTTTCTATCCAGCATATAATATGTCGAATTCCACCGTCTAGCCCAGTGATGGTCAAAGTACGGCCCGCGGGCCAAATGCGGCCCTTCGGGGTAGTCAATTCACCCCTGGTTACCTCTTTCGTTTGTCTCTGCATATAGCAGGTTAAAAGGGTAACCTCGCAAAGGCCGAAAGTCGGAGTTGAGTGCTAGAGGCTATTAGAGACGCATAATAATCACTCCATTACTACCCTGAGAAATACGTCATAAATGATATGCCTATTCAATAGGCATATTGAATCTCAGCTCCAGTAAATCTATAGTAAAGAAAAAAAACTTCTATTCTATACTTCTCTTTTAAATTTCTTATAGATTTTTCCAACTTTCGTATTTTTTTTTATATATCATTATATTACAACTACCCTTAGAGGAGTAAAAAGTAATGGTGACATATCATAAAAAAGAAAACAAAATGAAGAGACCATTCATTTGGTATTTCATTTTACTTATATGGTACTCCATATAAATTGATCTGATCACTTGAACGTTATCTTGACAGTAACTTTCATACAGAAAATTTAGCTTTCAGTTAGACCATGATAACTTGAAGTAGTCAATTCAAACATATTCTTCAACATCTATTTCGTCAGTTAATTTTTTATAATAAACTTATTAAATTAAATAAATTAACTTAATAATACTAAAACATGCATAAGACAAGAAAGAAATATTTAAAAGAGGAAAAGTTTCATATACCTAAGTGTCTTAGGTGAAAATAAATTGCATATCACTCACTACTTTCACGACAGTCATGACCGTAGTGGAGATGTTTTGAGGAGGAAGGACTACTACTTATCGCATTACTATTGTTTGGAAAGTGTGTTATTCGCTAGATGTCAAGAAAACCGTTGTTTGAATTTACCTTCTTCCCCCCCCCCCCCCCCCCCGGCATTTGACACCCTCTCCCGCATTACTGTTTCTGGTCTTCGGTGTTTTATTAATATTAAAACTGCGACCATCATAAGAATATGATGATTCAGACTTCCCTGAACATGCCGCACACATGTGGCAAAGATTTGCCTCCCCCACAGTAAGCAGTTACCTACCGCAAATAGATGACTGTTTTACTTTCTCTAGATTTCTCTCACATATGGTGCAAGCATTATTCTTTTCATTTTTCTCTGTAAAATCTCGTGGTTTCATTCACAAACTTACAACATATCAGTTTTAAACTATTCACAAGAGAATTTTACTGGAAAAATAATTAGCAAACTGTCAATTTACTTATCAGTGCAACACTAGAATAAAGGTTTCTAATTGTGGTGCACGAATGATCACAGATGAAAAAAAAAATGTCAATGAAACAGATATAAAAAGAAAAAGGACGTGTAGTTCGTTATGAATAAACTGACAAATAAAGGAGCCATTCATTATTGTTCCCATTGCTGTACCTCTGATATCAAGATCAGTTTCACCATCAAACTGGAAGAAGTTATATTTGAGAGATAAGTCGATAAGGCCAACAAGAAAGTCAGTGGAGAGTGGAATGAAACAAGAGTCTATAGACCATGCTCTCGTCATGGACAATTAAAATGGTTGAGAGTCTCAAAGTGGTGGAGAATAATAAATAAGTATGCCAGTAAGTTAGCTAGAGGTGCATGCCCTTTTCAGAACTTCTTTGTTTCAGTGAAAAACCAGAAAGAACCGATAGAACTAAATTTCTCCATTTCGACAGCTATTGCCGTTAGGTTAATGAGGTGGACGAGTTCTTTCAATGGAAAACGTCAGTGTTCAAATTCTTTTCCAATTAAATGAACAGTAGTGTCAAAAATATGATAAGGAAAAGATGCTCAGTAAAATGTTTTCTACAAGTTATTCTCTAACTAATCCTTGAAGATAACACTATCACCAGTGGAAGACCAAAGAAACTTATCAATATAATAAATATTAATACAGCTCTTAAGTCATGTGAGAAATATCTTACTTGGAATTTATCGACGTTTTTTTTTTTTGTTTAAACCGATCCTCTAGTGGGTGATAACGTCGGCTACTTACCGGCTTATTGTTTGATCGGTTAATTCTATAGATTCTACATTGGCAGTCCTAAATTTTGACTAACTCAAGTCAAAAACGAGTAGGGATCTTTAACTAGTACCTAACATCATACAGGCCCGCGACCGACAGCTTAACGTCTCTCCAAGAGACTACTATGTATTCACCTCCCGTGTGAATAAATCGAGGGCCAGGTGGGAATCGAACCCCTGGACTACCAGCCCCTGAAGCGAGTACGTTAACCACTAAGCTAACCTGGCCCTCAGTTTATCGACGTTATTTTCAAGAAGACGAATATCAAAATATGATTATAGCTTACGTCTGTGATGTTCTATGTATGTCGT
Organism: Hermatobates lingyangjiaoensis; assembly: GCA_026182355.1. Lineage (NCBI taxonomy): Eukaryota > Metazoa > Arthropoda > Insecta > Hemiptera > Hermatobatidae > Hermatobates > Hermatobates lingyangjiaoensis. The sequence goes on from JAPFBL010000382.1 coordinate 5,180, forward strand.
TCTATACATTATTTTCGAAAACAGTGGTATAACTGGACATATAAGCTAAAAATAATATAGGACACAGGTATTCATCATCAGCAGGATGAGATCTGGAACGAAAGATATGCTCTCTGATAATAGAAGAAAAATCAAGGGTTAAAGAAATTCTTTAACGCACTCACATACTGAATTGTTACAACATCAAACCCGAAAAGATAACATCACTAAATCGTCAACTCAATGTGGGGTTTGAAGTTCTCGGCAAGGTTATACTCTAATTTTCCACATTGTAAACAAGGCATGTTGTAATGCTTGGTAGAATAATCCATATAACGAGAGCCATATATTTACTTATACACAGCTTTAGTATCAAACAGTTTTTCTCTAAGAACGGTATGAAGGAGTTCATTATTTACCCTTCGGAAAACATATTTAATCAAAATCGTTGTAAAGATAATCTCTTGAAAGGTATATCTTATATAATTTTCAAATCAACACTCAATGGTCTTTCTTACTCAATTATAAATCTAATACTTGTATATCAAATTTAATGCTCTAAGAAACTGTACGACTAATCCCGAAATAAATGGAATTCTATGTTCTACTTATTTAGTGAGAAAATTTGCCCAAGATTTCCTTGGTTTAGACTAGGCATGGGGCGAAGAACCTGTGGCCTTTTGAACCATGAAATGCCGCCTTCAGCGATTTGTTGAGAAAAATGTTTCAACACATAAATAATTACAATTATGGTAAGAGACAAAAAAAATTTTGTCAGTTAGGAAGAAGACTATTTATCAATCATTACTTGAAAAGTCTAAGCTTTTAGAAAATCATTTTCCTGAATTAACAAAGATATTAAACGAAGGCAATGAGAACACTGAATCTTCTGAAGGATGCAAAACAGTTTTAGAAGCACTGATCGAGTAATATAATGATAGATTCAAGGATTTTACAATGTAACTATTATATAAGAATATGCTTATCCATTCGTGGCCTTTTGGGGAAGTAGACAGTGCTAAAATGGCCTTTACTCCAATAAAGGTTCTCCACCTCTGCTTTAAACGTTAAAAACTGCTTGTAGGGTAAAAAGCCAATGAAATGGTTTCTACATATAAAAATTTAATGGTATAAACAACGCGTTTCGAACACCTAGTGTTCTTCCTCAGGCATTAACTAAGGGTGAGTGTCTGTGGCACAACAGTTGTACCACAGACGCTCACCCTTAGTTAATGGCTGAGTAATAACACTACGTGTTCGAAACGCGTTGTTTATACCATTAAATTTTTATATGTGGAGACCATTTCATTAGCTTTTTACCCTACAATGAGTAAATATCACATAATAAGTGATTGCACTACGTTAGAGTTAAAAACTGCGTTATATATTATGTAAAAAGAGAATTCTGGACTACCCGCAAGGTATTTTTTTGTTTAATAAGATTAGTCTGGAAGTCTGATATATCCATATATATGCTTAAACATATACCAGGTAAAATTTTGTCTATGATTTATGCCATGTAATTTAGGCATTTTTCACATGTTTTTTTGTTAAACCTTCACATATGTCTAACACTGAAACCCACTAAACCAGTGGTTCTCAACTCTTAAGGATCCATAGAGAATTACTGAGGGGTCCAGGGAGAAAAACAGTATTTTGAGGGTCCCTAGCATGAGGGTACTAGTTCAGGTGAAAACAATAAACATAAATAAAGATAGCATAACCAAAAATATATGAAAACGTAGCCAGTTGACCGTTACAATATTTAAACATAATTAAAACTTACAACCCAGTAAAAGTCTGTTTGTTTTAGTGTTCCAATGTTTTAAAATGTTGTATTACAATTTTTTTTAAATTAATTTCATCATATTTTGTAAAATGACAATAAAGAGATATTTTGTTATTGTTTTAAAAAGATTTTTATATTTCAACATCACGTTTTAAATGTAATGAGATTATTTCATAGTTACACTTTTCATTTATCTAAAAACAAATATTTCTTTGAAAATTAACAAGCACATAATTTGTTTTAATAGTGAGGGGGTGTCACAGACGGTAAAATAACTCTGAAGAGGTTAACAGCCAAAGCCTGAGAACAACTGTCATAATCAATTGTATATTTGCATCGCAACCGATTCACTAATGCCAGTTTTCACTCTCAGAATGATTGCGACTTACAATTAAAAATCAGTTGAAGGGGATACAAAAGGTACAGTGACAAACAAAAAACAATAATGATATTTAAGTTGATGAGATTTTATATTAGCATAGCACTAAAATAAACAAATTCTTTTAATTAGCTATGTAAAGATAATTGGTAGATTCGTTCAACAGAAGAATAGATACTTCCACACAACTGAATGGCTTTTTTAATCTATAATCAATGTCTGCAATAATCTAACGGTTTGATAATAACAGGAGATAATATTCCTGATTAACCAAACAGGTTGTTGAAGATTGGTCAAATCGAAAGGCAATGACTAGTCTCAACAAGCCTTACTTCATTTATATAATTATGGTCAAGTAAATCATCATAGATTTCCAATTACAATTACTGCAATTTGAACATAATCATTATTTGATTCTATTATGGTTTGAATCATATTGACACATTTAAATTCCTTTACTTTTCTCCATTGGCTGAAAGAAATGTATTTTAACTAGGTAGAACAATGAAAGTACAGTAATTAGTATTAGTGTGAAAAATTTATTGGCACCAATTATGACAACGGTTCTAAATTAAGCATTTGAAACAAAAGGTAAAAAGCATTTTACGAATGCAAAAACAAGAGTAAGAAAGAAGTCGAAAAATTAATTTCTTTTTGTGAAATAGAAAATTATAGTCAAAAACAAATAACATCAAGAACAAATATTTAAGGTTTTTTCTTCTTCTTTTTCTGTACTAATATAGTTCATGATTTTGTAAGCCAACGTTTTATACAAAATTAAGCAAGTATAAATTCAAAGCAGAGGAAGAGGGAATGAATATTGGTGTTTAGTTTTCTCTAATGACTATGTTTCAAAAGAACATAATCCCTTTTCAAAAGATCATCCTTTATTTTCCTAAACTAACCAGATGGAAGGCTACAAAAGGAGATTATTAAATAAGATAAATTATTAGTTAAAGGATGGAAAGTAACAAACGCTATAAATTAGATTTACACTTAGAACTACAAGATAAAGTAGACAAAAACCTCATTTTAGAGTGCAGCCATTTTAAAATAGGATTTACAATGTCAGCATTTATATTATAATTAAAAGCATTATATGCTGATGCTGGTATATAAAACCTTCACAATAATATACTAAAATAGTACTACTTTTTAATATCATAACTAAGAAAATGTAAATAACACTGCCTCACTAACTTTTATAAATAAAATATTCGGTTTTTCCAAAAAGTTCGCTTATTCATAATCAAACATTACAAATTGCTTTTCATGTAAGTACCTAAAAAAATTAGTATATTCCGATATAGTACTTAAAAATGGAAAATTATCGTTTACATTCAAAGTAATTGCTAATCATGACCAACATACCTTGTATTTATTAAGACGATGAAGATATTACAACAGAATCATATCCAGATTAAAGATGATCTCTTTCATTTTATATCATTGTACAAAAGAGGTACAGACTTGACATTTCATTTGTTTTAAATGAAAAGGAATAAGATCAATCGAAAAATGACCACACTTATATTAATAACAACGAATTAAATTAATAACAATCAAACGAACTGAAATAGAGTACCTAGGTATTATAAAAAGACGAACCCGACCGAATTATCACTCTGCACTCCACGGAAGTCAGAAGTACACATGATAACGGTCAAGTGGATTAGAAAACAAACAGTGCTGCCATCTTCGAAGGTTGCTCTATTCTTTCAAAAAGCAGAATTAGTTTCCTTTATCAAGAACAATATTTGAAATTAGTGTCATAATTACAATAATAAAACAAAAGGAAATATTTAAAATGCCCATATATAATATATTGTGTGAATATAGGTCATGAATACTATTTCATATATGTTATGAAATATTGAGTAATTCAATTCCACATGGAACTTATATAGTTCGAAGTTTTCCTAAGTCAATGTAAAGTAACTTAGTTTTCTTTGTGTGTTATCATAGTTTACACACAATCATATTGATCTTTCCGGTTATGTGAAGTACTTACCGAAAGAAAAAGCATGAATATATTCGATTTATTGATTTTGGTTTGGGTTTACACATTTTGAATACCCTTACTTAACTCTTGAAATTTCTTTTATGATGATAGTGTATGTATGTGTGTGTGTTTGTGTATGGTTGCTTGTGTATGTGATCGATATGTATCTAAAAAGTTTTTAATTCTAACGTAGTGCAATCACTTATTATGTGGTATTTACTCATTGTAGGGTAAAAAGTTTTAAACAACACAACAGTTAGAGTGCTTTATCACTATAATGAAATTAGATATATAAATAATATTTTGTTTATAAAAGATCTGTACAATATGTCATCAAACTCGAAATAAGGAAAAGATGTTTTTTTGATGATTACGTCGAACAGCATTTCAGTCATAGATGTTAAAAGAATTCAATATAATATTCTCAAAACATAAGTATGTTATGATACAAATGTCTCAGAAAGGGCCCGTATATCCCTAAAAGAACAGCTATTAACCTCCCACCTGTGCTTACCTGTCAAAATTTGTTACATTTTTTACAAATATTCCGAGGTATATCAAATGCGTGTGACGCATTGAAACAGATCAAATTTTTCGAAAATGTGGAAGTTTATTATAAACTAATCTATAAAATATTTAAATAAATAAACTTTAAAAATAAATGTTTTGCTAAGTAAAATAAGTTAGTAAACCATGATATTTTAGTGAATTTAGTTAGTAAAAATACACTGTTGGTGGGGCGTAAAAAAATATATCGCAAGCCGCGTGTTTGAGACTTCTGTATAAGGAGAAACGAGATCCTTGATCTATGCTGAAAGAATTGAAATCGAATACAAAGTGGTATCAGGTGATTGAGTGGTTTCACGTGTCTACGGATGGGTCCTACTTACTTGCACAAGGCCGTGACAGTGGGGAGTTTTATAAGGGAAAAGTCACTTAACCAAATTATTCTCGACAGTTCACCAAAGGCAAAAATTTGGAGTGGCCTACACTCAACTTTAATAGGATTTACATTCAACAAAACTCAAGTGTAAACAATTTAATTATTCTAATTTTTCGTTAAATAAGTCTACTAATTATAACATAAATACACGGAATGATTTTAGTTTTTGAATGAATAAAAGTAAGCTAGTACTGTAACCTTCCCTCATTACAGAATCTCTAATACTTTAAAAACTTAACTACTTAATAAATTGGGATGATTTAATTAATCATAAATATGAAACATTGGTGTAGCAACCATTTATGCCGCCTGGGGCTGTCGTAAGATTTGCCCCCTTAAGATTTGCTGACGTGAAAGTACTGAAAATATTTTCAGGGAATTACAATCAAAAATCTAATCATAAGTTGTGCAATCCGTAATTGTGTGGTATTTACTCATTCTGAGGTAATATGGATAAACAAACAAAACTGTCCACAGAAATGAAGTTTTATTAAACAACAACAACAACGCGTTTCGAACACTTTCTGTTCATCCTCAGGAAGACACCAAGGATGTGGTGCCGGATATGGTGCTGATATTAGTCTCATACGGTCTTTTACAGTACTCGTATACATATAGAGTCATCATCAAAGAAAACCAAAGATTTTTTAAAACAAAACGGTATAATTCAAATCATAAAAAAAATTGTTAAATTGAATTAATTACCCTTGCAAATAAATATATAAATTTTCAACCCCATTAAAAAACTAGTTCTGATAAATTTAAAATAAATTTATTTTTAATTTGCAAATATTATATTTGAAAAATCCGTTTAAAAACAGTATTACACAAATAAAAATAATTAAGACCTTAAAAACTCATTTTGTTGTAAAATTTAAGATTTTCTTAGCCTTTTATTGTTTTAATATCGGATATCCTACAGGATTGGGGGGAGTGACAGATTTATTCCTCTCCGAGGGACCGAAGTCACAAGATGATTTTTTTTTATTGTTTACCGGCTTTTTTGTTTGATATGTGATTCTACAGATTCTACATTGGGAATCCTAAATTTGGCTAACTCAAGTGTATTTCGATTAGAGATCTTTAGTACCTGGCATCGTACAAGCTCGGGACCTACGGCTTAACATCCTCTCCGAGGCGTGACATTCTCAGATTTATTCACCTCCCTACGATAGAACCCCGGACTACCAGCCCAGAGACGAATACGTCAACCACTGCGCTAACCTGGCCCCCTATTATAGTGATTCTACATTGGGAGTCCTAAATTTTTTCCTAACTCAATTGTATTTAGAATAGGAATCTTTTAACAAGTACATGACATCATACAGGCTCGGGACCAACGGCTCAATGTCCTCTCCGAGGTACGACATGCTCAGATTTATTCACATCCCACGTGAATAAAAGGTATCGAATCCCGGACTACCAGCCCAGAGGCGGCGACGTTAACCACTGATCTAACCTGGCCCTCTCACAAGATGATTAATCTTTCCATTAATGTTGAGAGAGTGAGAGAGATGTGTTCACTGGTGTTTTATATTCTGGCCCTCCTTTTCCAACCAAAGTCAATTCTGTACCCATCCCAGTTTATATAAAAATATGCATGCTTAGAAAAAAAAATATTTATTCCTACTGTATTAAAAAAAAATGAACAAACTTCTAATCAACTTATTCCTAAAGTTAGAATTAGTAATAATACAATCCGTCATACCTCGTAAAGTCTCAGAAAAGCTCGACCGGTTTCGGGTCCGTCTGGATGTCGGGATCCAGACGGACCCGAAACCGCTCGAGCTTTCCTGAGACTTTACGAGGTATGATGGATTGTATTATTACTAATTCTAATACAGTGGATTCCGCTTAATTGGGACACCGCTTAATTGGGACAGCCGCTTATTTGGGACAAATCTCAAAGAACGGAAACCAAACTATGAACTACAATTGTAAATTTGTATGTTTAATTGGGACAACATTCCGCTTAATTGGGACAGTAAATTTAAGATTTTAGTACAGTAGAGTCCTGATTAACCGAGTATGTTTTAACTGAGTTCCGGTTTAACCGAGCCGGTGCAGCAGAAAAACAAACACCACCCCCTTCTAAATCCCGGGAAAGCCAGAAAGGCAGCTTCTTTCTGAACCCAATACCCGTGTTTTAAAAATCCGCAGCCTCATGTTCACATTTGCTATCTTTTCCATCCGAGCCAGTGCAGCGGCAAAACACCCCCCCCCCCCCCCTCCAATGCTTAATAGCATTGTTCCTAAAACCAATCAAATGAATTTCCAAAAAAAACTGAAATTCGTTTAATTGGGACAGCCGCTTAATTGGGACAAAACGCCTCGGTCCAGATGTGTCCCAATTAACCGGAATCGACTGTATTACTAACCTCAGTGGAACAAACCCATTAACTAGATTTATTACTAAAGCTTGTTCTAGTTCCGTCTCAAAACCCTACATACTAGCTCCTCCATATGTATTGAACAGAAATAATAAAAACGTTGAACATTTTCATGGACGTGTTTGGAAGAAGTAATATCTCATTCATCGCTAAAGTTAGCTGTCAATTAACCTCAACTGTTTTCACTAGAAAGTCAAAACCGGCAGAGCGTTACTGCATTCCTCTTTTGTCTCTCATATCAATTAGAAAACGATATATTAATGACTATACTGTACAATATTAATATATATATACACAATTAAAAGAAACGGTCCAGCGGACTTTTTTAAATAAAATAAATTCAAAACGAAGGAAACACACAGAAAGACACAGACATAACTGACATCGATATTTCGACCATCGTCGTCATCAGGAGGTGTGAAGAGCGAAGAGTCCCGCAAGAAGTCAGGAGTCACCGCCCTGTCTTCTTGCGGGACTCTTCGCTCTTCACACTTCCTGATGACGACGATGGTCGAAATATCGATGTGAGTTATGTCTGTGTCTTTCTGTGTGTTTCCTTCGTTTTGAATTTATTATATATATATACTAAATAATCACAATAAACACGTGATGAAAACTAATGAAAGTATAAGCCACACTAATGTGGCTTATACTTTCATATATATATATATTACTTTTCATTTTCTTTTTTTTCTTTGTAATTTAATTTTTTATTAGATTTACTGATATTATTTTTCTTTTTTTGTTTACTTATTTTTTACCCCTTTACCCTCTGTACATATCTTCAGTAAAACTGTGTTGAAGATATTCTTCAGTTTGGTTTCGCTGCTTGGGCAGCACGTGCCGGGGAGTGGGGGTGGGGGGCATTTTGAGGGGGTAAAAAGTAGAAAATAAAAAAACACTTATAAAAAGCTAAAAAAAACTCTGCAAATTTATATCAAACTGAATTTTTAAGGTTGTAATTCTTTTGATATTTTATATGCATAATAACTATTTTAAACGTATTTTTCCAACTGTAATAATTACAAATTAAAAATAAATTTATTTTAATTTTTTTCAAATTTAATGGATCTTTGTTCACTTAGCCATTTAATTTTAACAATTTTTTTTATGATTTGAATTATACGTTTTGGTTTTGAAATATCTTTGATTTTTTCTTTGTATATGTATAAAAAGATTTCACATAAACACGTGAAATAACAATCAATGATCAAACCACAATAAGAAATGGGAAAACAAGACTAAGATCTTTCAACCGTAACAAGCGGTCTTCATCAGAGTCAAGTTGTGCTCAGTTGGGTTTTTGACTCTGACGAAGACCGCTTGTTACAGTTGAAAGATCTTAGTCATGTTTTCCCATTTCTTATTGTGGTTTGATCATTGTATATGTATACGTGTACTGTAATAAATATAAATATGAGACTAATATTAGTTCCTTGATTGTAATTCCATGAAAATAAATATTTTGAAGACTTTCTGGAATTTTGAAGGTTAACGGATTATCATCAACCAGGTGGGGGGGGGGGGGGGGCATAAGATCACCCCTGGCGGAAAAAATAATTGTTAACCCACTGATGTACAGTTGAAAGACTTAGTTTAAGTAAATTTAATACATGAGAATTCATAATTGCTTACTCCCTAGATTCAATAATTTAGATTTATATTTAGGCATAACTAATTCATTTTACCGCAAATTTGACTGATTGAATCATAGGTAATAATCAATTAAATCGTAACTAGGCAGAAATTATATTAATTAATGGTAGTGGTAATTATGTTAGTAATGGTAATGGTTATATTATTAATTAATTAATTATATCCATACTTCACTATGGTAGCTGACCAGGTTAGATCAGTGGTTAACGTATTCGCCTCTGGGCTGGTAGTCCGGTGTTCGATCGTAGGAAGGTGAATAAATCTGAGTATGTCGTCCCTCGGAGAGGATGTTAAGCCGTCGGTCCCGAGCCTATACGATGTCAGGTACTCGTTAAAGATCCCTAATCGAAATGCACTTGAGTTAGACAAAATTTAAAACTCCCAATGTAAAATCTGTTGGATCACATATCAAACAAAAAAGCCGGTAAACGGTCAAAATATTTGGTATCTCTTAAGAACTTTTTAAACGAAAAAATAATAAATGACCTCAGTGCAATAAAACATAGTATAAAAAATATACTATATTATATATATTTTTGTATACTATGTATATAGTAAGTATAAAAACAGAAAAAAATGTATTTAACCTTTTAAAAAAAGAAGGTAACTATGGCAACAAGAGCAACTTCTTTTTCTTGAGACCTCTTAAGCTTCGTAGAACTTAAACCTCTTCACCACCAGGACGTACATATACTGCCATAGCATGAAAGCTTATACCCCAAGGAAAGTAGTTTTTTTCCTTGTCTGTGCTTAGGGTAACATGTGCTTGCATCTGTGCTCTTGCGTACCAGAGACAAGCCATCGGCGTGTCAAGTTTGACACGCGTGCCAGAGGTTGCCCACCCCCGCACTAGAGTGTCGGTATGAACAAGAAAAAAAATAGCAGGGTACTATTACTTCTTTGTTTATAGCTCTTGGAGTTTTTGAGGTATTTACCAAAAAGGTAAATATTGTTGATCTCTCAAGTTTTACAACGCTTGATTTGAATTCCTTAGTTTATTCATAACTGCAGATTAAATGAATTAGTAAAAGTATTCAATATTGTATGTTTTTAAAATAGGATTCAAAGGTAGGCTGTTCATCTATTATTCAGAAGTAATAATATTGAGAATTATAATCAAAATAAATTATGACATGAATATGTGATATCCAAGGTATCAAGCTCTTTGTTGTAATAAAAATAAAAAACTATATGCAATGGTAGAAACAACGTTGTAAAAAAAAAGAAATGAAATTATTGGATGGCGTGGTGTTAGACGGCGTGAAAGCTTGAGAAGTTTGGTGCGCGCGCATTGGAAGCAGGAAGACACTGTGAGGGCATTGAAGCAGCAGGCCTGAGAACTTGTCAACTGCAAGAAGGTGAAAGCGCTTGTTCTTGGCAAAGGAAGCATCGAGCCAAGCTTTCTTTATCACTATTTACCGACATGAATACTAAGCCTTTCTCATAAAATAAAACAGTCCTTTCAAAAGTTTCACATAAAGATCAAGTTGAGCGGGTAAATCTAAAGTATATGTCTCTGTCAAGCCTATATTCTACTAGAGTCCAAGGGTCTTCAACCGGTGGATCGCGACCCCCAAAGGGGGTTTGAAATTGTTTATTTTTAAATAGAAAATAAAGGACTAAATTAAATAAATAATTTAAAACGGCACAGCAATCTCATTAAAATTACTATTGATCGAATTTATTTTAATTTTCCCTTTTTTATTTGTTGTTAATTTTATTTTTGGTCTTACTAAAAGTTCAAGAATAAATTTTGGTGTCAAAAATGGGTCGCAATTTAAAAAAGGTTGAAGATCCCTGTACTAGACAACCCTTGACACCTACGAGATGTCACTCAGTGTTTACAAATTATAGCAACAATTAACAATATACATTCACTGAATGTGATTGACAAGAATAACTGTTATTACTATTTCTTGTTATTAAGTCATAAAAACAAAGATTCTTATATGCTCCAAGAATATTACACATTACATGTAATGTAGTATTGTAATTGCAATTATTACACACAATAATTCCAAGAATTTTTTTACATGTGTTAAATATACTTAAATATACTTACACAGTAAGTATATTTAATAAAACAAAAAATCATTTAAAAGAAAAAAAACATTTATTTTATTACATAAATAAATGAAACATAAATTCAAAGTATATAAACTAACTAACTAACTATGAGTATATAAAAGCATATTTAAAACAAACAAAACCTGTAAATTGAAATATCCCATTTATTTTCCCCTACATAAAATGACATTCATGTGCCTTTGTAATATTACCTTAGAACATTTATGTTACCTTATATAAAGTAAAGAGTAGTGGAGTTACTGTATAATAACTTCTATTTTAGTTTAAAAGTTTGTATGTAAGTTCCAAACAAATTTATGTACTTTTGTGTTTATATTGTAGATCTACCTGATGACGAACACTAAGTGTTCGAAACGACTTGTAAAATAAAATCCTAGTGATAAAGACTTAATATATGTTCCTCCCTGTCACGAGTAAAAACCACACAATAACTACTTGAATAACTCGTGAATTTAATGGTAATTTTAATTCGTTCATTAATAAAATGAAGAATATAAAGCAATGCCTTATGAAATTGAATTTTTAATAAATTTGTATCATCATAAACATAGTAAAACAAAATCTATTTGGGAGCAAATAGACTACTAAGCTACAACGGTGGGAAATAGAACTATTTTCTAAATAGCAAATATCTATATACCTCTTATAGTATTTACAGGAAATCAATATAGGTACAAAATATACCTGTCTCGTATTTGTTTAGTTTTTCTGAAACTTTTTCAAGTCTTCTAATACGTATTTTTAATTTTAAAAGTACCATAAATAGAAGGTCACCACAGTTTCATTTGATAAATCCATGTTTATTTCTTCTCATGATTCGGTTTAATTGTCGTTATCATAAAGGAAATTTTTTTTAGCCTTTAATGTTAAAATTAAGAATAATGTTTTTACATTAATTTGTTTTTATTTTATGTAATTTAAAATAATTATAAAGCTGAAACACAACAATGTATTTAAGCTGCTGATAAAAGATCTGGAGTTCACTTTTAACTTCAATGCATTGTTGTGATTTAAATTAGTAATTATTTTAAATTTTTTAAAACATATTAATGTAAAAAGAAAATAACAAATTTTAACCTCAATACCTATCAAAATCATGATATTTAGAGTTGAACCGAAAGAAGATGATATCAAATAAGTAATTACCACGTTATTATCAAATTCGTTATTATCACAAACAAAACTTTGGTGAAATTCTATTTATGTTGCCTTTAAGTTTAAACATAAGTTTTAGAAGACTCGAAAAGCTTGAATATTACCTGAATATACTCGAAAAAAGACCTGAATATTTATTGATTAAGATATACTTACCTTATTCATATCATAAGAGTATATCATATTTTTAAATACGTCACATACACACGAAGGATACTCCATTAATTTAGAGCGTTTATTTTCCAAGATTGGATCATTTTTCAATGCGTAAGTCTAGAAATCAATTAGATGAATACATCTACATATTTATAAAACTCTGATCTTGTTTTGGATGTTTGCACCCAGGTGAGAATTGGAATAGTTGATAATTCTAGTTCATGAATAATTATTCAAATAAATGTTAATGAAAACTGTGAGTAATATATTACAATACAAATAACGATAAAAGTATCGACCGTGGAATAGAAACAAAACTAAAGTTTATCGGGACTCGATCAGTTCTTCAGATTCAAGTTAAACTCTCATGGCCAACGTTTCGGTCTTTATTTAAAACTAAAACAAATAACGGCATTAAAAAAAAAGAAAAATCGAAAATAAATTCTCTGGACATAAGTCAAGTAAAATTAATGACTTCAGATGTAAAATCTATTTATGATATAGAATAAAACTAACCAGTTTTTATTGTGTTGTCACACAAAAAGATCCACAGTGTTGTGATATACAAAAATAAGCGTGTATATTGATAAGTGGATCAATCACTATCTCTACAACTTCCAGGAATGAAATACTAATAAATTATTAGTATGATACTAATAAATAGTATACTATTATTAATAATTTATAAAATAATAAGTAATAGTAATTACTATTACTATTATTATTTATATGGCCTAATATAAATTATTAGGACATTTATATTATGCCTAAATGGGACATTAAATATTATATACCAAAGGAGTTTGATATAATCTTTACTTATAGAAAAGTTGAGTGTATGCTACTCCAGATTTTATATTATAGGCTACCCTGAACCCCTAATGAGAAATATTATTAACTAATATTGTAGAAAGTATAGGTGAGTATACAAGCCACTGGGCTACTCTGGCCCCCTAATAGGATTTGTTTTATGTAATACAACTACAACAAAGCCAATCACGACAAAAGTAAAGATTATAATAATTTCAGGTCTCTATCTCCACGGAAAATGGGCGAACAAACAAACTCCCGAACACTATATAATATTAGATTACTAAGATTAATGTTTGCTCTATATTGTACTCTTACGATAGAAAGATCTAGTCTGTATTGCAGGACTTTATATAAAGTATTCTAGACAGCACTATAATGCAGGTCTATTATAAAGTATTCTAAGTGGTACCATGATGAAATTAGTTTAATGTGAGAGCAGTGTTCAGGTAAGTATTTCTCGTATACTTGAGTTATACCACAGGTTTTTGAGAGCATTTTTCAGCTTTGGAATCATCACAGGGCGTTTTATAGGCCAAACCTATAGACCAGCCCTTGTTCATGATAAGAATGAACTAAAGGATTTCATCAACAATATCAAAATGGTGAAGGAACTCCAGGCTTATCATCTCCATCTAGATGGAAATTTATATGGAACTTCTGCCATCCAGACATAATGTTTACAATGTAGTCAGCAGTGCACCAGTAGTTTTTGTGTGATGCAGGGTCGTGGAAGCTCGCCTCCGCGAGGTCCACCTTAAGCATATCTCATAGGATGAATAGTACCTATCTTAGGTTAGGGTATGTTGCTTCTATGATGCGACGAAAACGGTTCAACTTAATAAAGGCATCAGCATGGTTTTGTCATAATGTGTGATATGACCGAAAGGATTAGATACAAAAACATTATGTTACAATTAACATAAGGTGATATAGTAATTTGAAATAAGGAGACTTATTTGTTTAATTGTATTTGAAATAAGGAGATTTGTGTTGGACTCATGAATAATATCATAGGTGAATAAGTGCAAGGTAGATAATCTTGCACTTATAACGCTATGGTAGAACAAAGCGTTTAAAATAGGGATGCTTAACAAATTCGGAACTACAGACTGAAAACCTCTATAGGGTTTAAAAAGATCACACATTGCATTATGACCACACCCCTTCCTCATTATGAGACTTCATAAGAAAGTACTGTATAGAAAGTGAATTAACCAAATTAATTTACCAAATAACCAAATACAATTTGAAAATATCTATGTTACCAAAATAATATGTATTATTATAAATTCAATTAATTGAATAATAAAAGGACAAATCATTAATCTATTACTTGTTTATCCAATAAATCCACTTGATTAGATATTGCAAGTATAATTTCTTTGCAAGGCGATCTGTTAACTGTCTCCCTATACTGTTTTAAAATGGATCTTCTACTCTAAAGTCACTTATAACGTTGTGAAATTCTCTAATACTTTTAATATAATTTAATAGAAAGTTTTTTTTAAGGTTTATCACAATTTTAAACATTTATCCTCGAGAAATGAAGGTACAATTAATATATAATAGTTTTAATAAATCTTTAAAAATACTCTAACAGAAAATTATTGTAATATAAATATATTTTGACACGATTACTTTTCGAAAGTGTAGAAAAACATTTCAAATAGCATTCATAGTTGAGTTATTATTTATAAATTTAATACAATACAATAAATCCCTACTGTTTTAAGTATTTTTATTCCTGAATGATACTAGTTACAATGGTTAGTGAAATAGGTTATTTATAAAAATATAACATAATTTGTATGTAAATTATAGTATACATCATTAAAAATGATAATGAGCTCAATTTCATAGTAACAACACATTTTAAAGTAATATGAGAGCTAATCAAATAGAGAATCCATTTCTATCAAAATAGTTTTCGAGTCTCAAATAGTGTTGTACTTATACTTACAGATGGATGTATAAATATATTTTACAAACAAGGAGAAATTCAAAATCTAATTAACATAACCTTATCTTCACTGTTCTGAAAATGTTTCATACTCATTTCTGTTTTCTTTGTCGTTCAAATTAAATAAGATGAGTCAGTCTATTCAACTTAATTCATTTTTAACTTAAATATTAATCCAAAAATTTATCAGTCAATAATTGTTTCTATAACTAGCTTTCAATACTTACTCAACAGTCTGTAAAAGATATACAGAAGCCATTTTGAAATCATATGCAAATTAAAAAAGTAGAAATCAGGAAAAATGAGATTTCAAGAATGCTTTCTAGTATATAATAATAATAATAATAATAGGAAAGAAAGGTAATTAGATGCTACTCTTTGTAGGATAACTTGTAGGAATTATTAATCAGCGATTTAGCATGATGTTAGATCTGTTTAGTTTACGTAAAGTTGCAAGAAATATTGATACACATTCTCTGTCTGGTTACTGTCTTGTTGTTATATACGAACTGTTACAATTAAGTATCCAGAAGTTACTTAAGGAAAATGCACTGAATATAATATTGTTATCTCAAAATTATTTTGTAAGACATAAACAATTCATAATATATGAAACTAAAATGTTGCAATTCATGAGGTTACTGATCCATTAGAGGTAACATACGTCTATTCTAAGTCAGTTGTATTGAAATGTTGAAGCAAATAAAGTACATATCAATAGGAATCTTAGGCTAATTACTGTGCAAATATTTTGAATTATAGTAATAACTAGCAAAATGACTTATTCATGCCAACATACGTACAAGTACAATTTTCATACAAGCAAATGGTGGTTGTTTATACCACTAACTACCTATTAAAGATAAACTTTTATACTTTCCAGAAAAAAAAAATTGTATGAATGATGTAACGTCGTCATTATTATTATTATTATCAAATCTAAACATTATTATTATCTAATGGTCTCTTACGGTAAAAATTGTAAAATTTAAACTACCTCATTTAAAAAAAACCATTTAGTTAAATTGATTATTCATGATTTTGACAATATTTTCAATTATAGTGCAGTTGAGCATTAATATTTCTTAAAGAAATAACTAAACAAATCAACTACTAAAATTGTTGAAAATTATGAAAAGAATTTTTATTTTTATAAAGCTATAAATAAAACAAAACTGCCATTATTCTCCAGTAAAATGCTACGCTTCTGTGAGTGCTTTTAATTAAAGTTCCAATAATTTAGTTTATTCACTCAACTTGATATTTTATACAGAGATAACTTGAAACAGTAAGTACGATTTTCATCTTAACTTACTTGTGCAATATCATAAGTACTTAAACAGTTTAATATTATTGGCATGTGCAAATGATTAGATGAGGACTTAATGATTACTTTCAATGAATATAATAGGTTGACTTTTAAATCAGCATTGTTTTTCGTTAACACATTTTGTATCTTTTGCTAAAAAAACCTTTGTGGATTAAACATAATGTTAAAAAAGATTTAAAATGCTTATTATAGTTTATTTGTGAAGTATATTATCTATTTATTAATAGTACATATTTGCTATAGAATATTTCACAATATACCTATTTACTTCGAAATATGCTAAACTAAATTAAAATATTGTTGCTTTATTTATTTTTTACGATTACTATAATTTAAGATGAATGAAGAAATAATAATTCCATTGAGTTATTAAAATGAATTATGAAAGTTATACTTCTATAATTCAGTAGGAATAAGAAAACAGAATATTTTTGATATATATCATATTAAAGATGTACATACTTCATAAATAATCCAGTATTAATCATTGTACATTGCAATGCAACTTATTTTAAAGGTTTAAACATCCTTCTATTGGAAGACTTTCAATGATGAATTGCAAATATTTTTCCAAAATCTATAATTATTCAGTATGCTCTCTTTATAATTTGAATAATGAAGACTCCCACATTATACAAATCAATTAATTACATTGATTATCAATGAATTCGATAATATATTTACTCACAGTACTGTTGAGTGCATGCTGCTTCAGTTTTTTTTTTATGTTGTGGACAATTATGCTTTGAACAATATTTCTGTTTACAGTCCTTCATTTAGTGAGATTATTTCTATAGTATAATCTTTTATATTAAGTAATCAAAAGTAGTTGTCCAAATGCCCATACTTAGGAATTATATTAATGATTATGGAAGGAAAGATAGCATACACATGTAGTCCATGGAAGGCAGTCAAATGTATTATGCACACATGTTTTATTTTAAGATATTTACAAATTTAATGTGTTTCATGGAACTTATTCCTGAAAGTTATTTAAAAAAATGTTATATTTTAAATTATAACTATAATTCTCAATTCCTTATTGATATAAATCATATAGCAATAATCATAAAATTTATGACTGAATAGTGTAAAAAGAAAAGGTTCAAATAAAATAACTATCAAGAAATTTTCAATTTTTATAAAACATTTAACAAATTTGTTTGATTTTATAATGAAGTAAAAAGAAGTCATAATGGGGTTGGCCACTCTGTTCTAGGACTGTGTAAGTGAACTTTTGGACTCCCTAAAGTTCCTTGCATGCTGGAACCAGTCTGCAACTTCCCTTCATCGAAGAAACATGGTGGAGAATCCACTGCGGCTTATGCCAAGGTTAATTCAACAATTTTCTTTGTTCACACATAATGTCACTTGATATTTTCTGTTAACACTACTTTTTTAACTATAATTTAACTATGTTTCAACACATATATGTTCAATTTATTGCAATGAATTACAATTTAAATTGTAGTTAATTTTCTGCTTTATTTGTATTAAAATAATTGCTTCTTTTTTATTCACCGATATAAAACAAACGTAGAATACGTGTTATTATCACAAATGGTAATATATAAAATACATTTTTTCTATATTGAGCTGAACCAGAGTTTTCGACAAAAAAAACATGGCCGACAATACACTAAGGTAATATAATGGGAAAGTAATATTAACAATTTTTTTTTTGTATTAATAACTTATTAGGGTATAATAGGTTTGTTTGTAAATGAAGAAAACGACAAGAATTAATTTATGTTTGACATTTACCAGAATTATTTGATTATGACTAGTCACAACCATGACTGACAAAGATTTCACAATATTTTGTATTACTATTGAGATAATATTAACATGTGTCTATTTTTGTAGGTACAGACGAAAGGATACCTGTACACAGGTTAGTGGGCATGTTATATGTTTAAGCATGTAATCATTTAAGGTTTATGTGTTCAGTTTATTACAGTGCCCAGCAAAGCATACTCAACGTCTTACACTGTTTAAAACCCTCTTCCACTGTTCTTCCCAGACAGATCGTAATCTGTTAGGTCTCTATAAGAGTGATTCTCAGGGGTGTCTATAGGATTTCTAGGTGTCTCTCAGTGATTCAAAATAATACCCACTATACCTCATCTTACACATTGCATCTCTTATGAGTGATAAATAATAGCGATTTTTTTCTTAAGAAGACCTACTCACCTCAAATATATTTTATATGCAACGAATATGTTCTAACCAATGGCGAGATTACATTTCTTCACCACTCTGAGGAAAAATTTTACAATTTGCAACATTATTCCTTGGTCAAAACAGGCAGGACATAAAAACATGATTGAAGAAGAAATTCGAGGTCCTCCCTATCCCTATAAAACGTTTTAGCCCCAAAGACTGAGGAAGACGCCAAGGCTCAACAAGTTTATATTTATTTCCCTGGGCAGAAGAAGAAACAAACTGAAAGTAAGTTTCCATATTCTTTATTTTTTTAATGATTATATTTATCGTATTGTATTTGATGTAATTAAAATATTTCTCGGAGATTTTTATACTGTGTGCTTTCAACTATTTGTAGAATTATGAACTCCCCAACTTCAAGCAGATTCAGAACCACTACCCTAGAAAGATGACAAAGGCTTTTCAAGGTATATGAAGATGTGTAATTATTCTTATTTTAATTCAACTGTATAGGTAACTTATCGTTGAATAAATAGGTGTTTTACATTTTTTTAAATCTATATATGCATTGCTGTTTCTATCTACTCTCTTGTGTAACTCATATGTTATGGGACTAGTAACGCTCTTGATGTGTAGAAAGAGATGTGGTTATATGTTTCGTTAATTATGTTAAAGGTATATGTGTGAGGTACCTCATATATGCTGAATAGAATATTTGTTTGATGTATTTAAGTCTGTGGTTATCTAATTCTCTGTAAACTCCTGTCTTACTGTTAATTATTTTTATACATATTTATAACAAATTTTATTTATCAGAAATCGGTTAGTTTTCCAGATTTTAATCAAGCTTTCAAAGCCAGGTTTTGATTTAAAATTCGTATGTGGAACTCCAGCATTAAATAGATCTATGAAATTCCAAAAGTATATGTAATAAACGTTTAAATTATAAGTTTAAAATGAATAATTTTAGGAATACAAACTTGAGCACAAATGTCAGCTTAAATACGAGTGTTCCAAGGTGATATTATAAAAACACATTCCTTTCATTAATGCTATTTTATGTTGGATAAAATAAATGGAATATTTCAATTTACAGGTTTTGTTTGTTTTAAATATGCTTGATTGTGTATATTACTTGAATTGATGTTTTATTTATAGTCATGGCCAACATGTGATAAATTAATATTTTCAAAAATGTGGTTTAATTATATCTTTAAGTAGTGTTTATTTTACTGCTATCTAACGCTATTAATTAGGATTAAATTAGTTTTCTAATTACTCCCTAGATAGAAGGCACATTTGGAACTCTTATCAATTCATGTATTCTTAAAATTTGTTTCAAGGAAGGTAGCAAGCAAATTATATTCCCATATCTAGAAAAATGTAAACCCAAACTAAACTAATAGTTTATGATATCAAAAAAAAAAGTCTTGTCGGTTGTTGGTATCATTACAGGTTTTACATTCACAGTGTTGGTTCTATTTTGAAACCTCCCCTGGTATATTTACAGTTCATCACGTGTTTATTAATTGATAAGGTTCAAATCCTAATAGTATTTTTGTACTGTAACTATGGGTAAGTTTAGGAAAAGGATTAGCACGAAAGGAAAACGGTGGAAGAAAGGACAGAGCTCCAGTTCAAATCCATCGTGCTCAAAATATCGGGATTCTGCAAAATATGGATTTTTTACTGTTCAGGGTAATTCTTAATTGTTAATGTATAGTTGATTCAGTTTTTATTCGTTTATTTTATACTGTAGTTTAATCTTGCTTAGGTGAATCTAATCTTACACAAGAGACATTGCAGAAGCATGATGCCCTTACGGGCTATTCTGCTAAAATTGAATCTG
Organism: Hermatobates lingyangjiaoensis; assembly: GCA_026182355.1. Lineage (NCBI taxonomy): Eukaryota > Metazoa > Arthropoda > Insecta > Hemiptera > Hermatobatidae > Hermatobates > Hermatobates lingyangjiaoensis. The sequence goes on from JAPFBL010000382.1 coordinate 25,835, forward strand.
AGGCCATTGATGAGGATTCTTTTACGTTTGGTAGTGCAACAAATAAAACTTTTGACACCTTTGCAAGTGATTGGAGCCAGTGCACTAACGTTTCATTCAATAGGTTAGTTTTATACATCATTCCTGTAGCCCTGACTACTTGTTTTTTCGTTTGTTCATTTACAGAATTCTGGTGTTGTTTTCAGGTTGATAGATAACTTTAGGCCTGATTCTGCTCATCATAAAGAGCTGTTAGCTGTACTGGCTGCTGTTACACAAGTTATTAAGGAGAATGGTGGAAATGAAACATCAACTGAATATTTCGCTGCATTGGTAAGTTAAAGTACATATCCTTTGAAACAATTATGATAAAACCCAACATGCTTATTGGGTACAGACATTCTTCTAGAAAGAGTACTGTAAGCCTTTAGGAATCCTTCAGGAGAGGTTGTACAATATTATGACTAGTTTTTGTGAAATCTACAAATGAAATAATTTGTAGAAGTTTCTAGCTACGTCTTGTTATTATTTTACCAACCTGAAAAGGTTTCTAGAAATTGAGTAGTGTAGTGGAATATACAGAAGACATCTTTCGTTCCTCCGTGGTACTAATTGTTTTTATGGGGATTTGTTTATATCCGGGCTCACTAAAACTGTTGAATCAATCAGTGGTTGTGGGCTTCAGTTGACCCAAGTAATCATCATTATAACTTCTCAACTTTATAATATGGTCATCTGTTTATAGTTTTGGTTATTAGTCTCATATCGATAAACTCACAGAGCTGTTTTTTTTTTATTAGGACTTAAAACATTTTCATCCTTTGAATATTTAATGCAAGGTAAAACAACCGCTGATTGATTTTTTAAAACAAAAACTCTAATCACGTCTAGTTCCAAAGAAATTAGTAGATACAAAATTCTATCTTTCATCTGGCAATAATGTACCAAACACATTTCGAAATTTTTTTACTCGACAGAATAGTATTTGTAACTATTTGAATAGAATTTTTGTATAGTTTGTATAGTAGAACAAACTATTTGTAGTAATTTGAATAGAATTTGAAAAATATAATTAACTTACTAACCTTGATTAGTATACTGGGACCATTGAGAATCACTATTTGACTAATTTTTATCATTTCACTACACTTTGGGCAAAGATTCGTACTTGAAATCAAATTAAGATTCATGCGAAAGTCGATATCTTCATTTATGTTCTCATGTATCAGTTATTATAAATTAAATCTATTAATTTACTCCTTACTAAAAAATAGGAAAATATGGCAGACTGACCGCAACACAGGTGATAAAAAGGTTTCATTATGAGAAAAGTAAGACAATAGGTTGTAAATGTCTTCTTTCATAATAAGATAGTGGAAAACAGTCAAGCTTGATAAAGAACTACACTACCAGACGCTGAAATTAATATTTAATGAGTATTGAAAACAAATATTTTATTTTAATCTTTCATAACTAAGTACAGACAATTCTCGACTTCATTCATTTGCTTTACGTTATTTGATTTTGCTTTTTAAAAATCTTAATATAAAATAGTCAAACAAATAAATTAATGCGTCAAAATTGTAAATGGAAGTGTTTTTATGCGTGAATTTAAATTTTCTTCGAGTACCACTGCCAAATGTAACTAAGTTTGAATAAAACTCGTTTAATTAAAATTTCAAATATGTATTTTGCTAGAATTTAATTTACGTTTTGAAATTCCATTTGTGTTATTATGTTATAATGTTATAGTTATAATATATTAATTAGGGGTGATTTGTAAGATACGGTAATTGAATTAATTAGTCAGTAGTACAGTATGAACGTATACAGTGGTAGAACATACAGGAACAACTTACGTTAATTTCTATCTTACGTCAGGCGTTCGAAACATAACTAACGTACATTGAGAATTGTCTGTATTATTTTTGTTTGAACCTCAACACTTACGTTAGCGTATTGTATAACGCAATGTATTCAAGGTTTCGTAATAAAATTGATAAAAGACTTTATAAAATAAAAATAATAAGTCCTTATTTCGCATGTTTAAGAATTAGTTAGCTGTTGCATAAACGATGATAAAATTATATAACAAAAACCCGAAAATTTTTGTTATATTCTTCTAAACTAGCATTATTTCTGACTAGCATTAAATATTTATTTTAAATTAATAATAATTGAAAAGAGATATCTGTTTGTAGTTTTTTTTTAATTTTTACTATGTATTTTTTCCTTAGTTCGTTTTTAGTACTTTTAAATAGTAAATGTATTATTACTATTATTAATATTAATTAAAATATATTTTTCCAGATGACTGCGTTAGACTCAGATAAGAATGAAGACAGTGAAATTCATTCGATATTGACTCTGTTGAGTATGGGAATCAAATCGGTTCCTGAAAATGTTCTTCAACTAAAGTTTTCAGAGTCATCTAAAACACTGCTTACGTTATTGGCGAAGTGTGCAAATGTGGAGAATAATCTTCATATCCTTAGGCCTGTGAGTACAATTTTATAATTCATTATTGAAAAAGAATTCTAAATACATTATAATTCAAGAATGACATTTTTAGTGAAAGCAAAGTCTCTATTAGAAAGGTTTCTCTGTCATTTAAATCCTTGATTTCCTCAATTCATTCAGCCCTCTCTACAGATGACAAGGCACATTTTTCATCCTCCACTCTTCACTGTGATTATAAATAGTAAAATAGTCTATAAAATTGTTATAAAAATTAGACCATGTTTAGCTGAAACTTGCTTTTTCATAAGTTTCTCGAGTTTCCGGAATAACGATCGTGTTACTATATCCACAGAATATAGTAAGTTACCAATCGATATGCTAAATGAACACATGTTTCTTCTGTCTTCAGCCATTATCAAGAAATGAATGCACTTTGAAGTTTAAAGCTTTATATAAGAAATGTGGAATGTTTTGCTGGGGTTGTGGGGGATTAAGGTTGATTTTCTAATCGGTGAGGGTTGAGTGACCTAGGGCGTCGTTGCAGCTACCTGGGAGAGGCCCTAATTGGCTCGAGGTTGATTTAAACAATTTCAGAACTTTAGAACTAATATCTAATTGTTTATTAATATATGGCTTCTGTTTCCTGTGTAAGAAAGAGATCAGCATAGACTTAGAATAACATGTTTTCTCTGTAAGAAAGAGATCAGCATAGACTTAGAATAACAGAAGCCATACTTATTAATTAAAAGAAGCCATATATTAATTCTAAAGTTCTGAAATTGTTTAAATCAACCTCGAGCCAATTAGGGCCTCTCAGAGGTAACTGCAACGACGCCCTAGGTCACTCAACCCTCACCGATTAGAAAATCAACCTTAATCCCCCACAACCCCAGCAAAACATTCCACATTTCTTATATAAAGCTTTAAACTTCAAAGTGCATTCATTTCTTGATAATGGCTGAAGACAGAAGAAACATGTGTTCATTTAGCATATCGATTGGTAACTTACTATATTCTTTGGATACAGTAACAAGATCGTTATTCCGGAAACTCGAGAAACTTATGAAAAATTAAGTTTCAGCTAAACATGGTCTAATTTTTAACAATATATGTATACAGGAAGGACTGCTACCAAAATTTACAAAAGTTGTTATAAGTATACTTATGAATAATATTATATTATTCAGTTAAATGAAATGAAACGATTCCACGAGCTAAATAAACTAAATTAAAAAAAAAAATAATAGAGAAAGAAATCGCAGGAACTCACATCTGTCTTCCTTATGACGAGGCCATCAAACTATAATATTGAGTTTCTGTGATTTAAAACACCATAATTTGGAAGCTAATGATTTAGCTGATAAAGTAGGAAAGATATTATGTTGAAAATTGTTTTTAGTCATTCTTCTAAATAACTAAAAAACTGAATGACTTTTCAGTTGAGGTGTAATTAAAAAAACATCACTCTAAGCTTTTAGAACTCAAATTTACGTTTTCATCGCTTAATTGAACCAATTGATAGTTCAGTCCTCACCTTGGAGGCAAGTCGAACAATTTGATAAACGCTGATAGACGGGTTAGCGATTCAGTGTAGCCAGATTTATTGTTAAATCTACATAGAAGTATACGGCTGTATCAATCTGTTGATGTTGATCCATGACTCTTTCACACCACTTTCTTTTCTAGCTTTTTTATCATGATAATAAATCATTAGTTGTGCAATCCGTAATTGTGTGGTATTTACTCATTCTGAGGTAAAATGGATAAACCAACAAAAGTCTCCACACAAATGAAGTTTTATTCAACGCGTTTCGAACACTTCGTGTTCATCATCAGGAAGACACTATAATACAAATTATATCTAATCAGTTACAAAATTAGAGTGAAATAATAAAATTCAATTAAGAGAATACCTTGGTATGTCTTGAATTCTCTTGATTGAATTTTATTATTTCACTCTAATTTTGTAACTGATTAGATATAATTTGTATTATAGTGTCTTCCTGATGATGAACACAAAGTGTTCGAAACGCGTTGAATAAAACTTCATTTGTGTGGAGACTTTTGTTGGTTTATCCATTTTACCTCAGAATGATAATAAATTTAAAAATATTAATTCTTCAGGTATCAGGCACCAGTTATATCACTAGAGAAAAGAGCAGAAAAAATTTTTACGTTAAATTTTTTGTTTGTTTCAGATAATTGGTTGTTTATCAGTTTTGCTGAGAGCTCAAGAATCCATTGTTTGGAGTTATCCATGGACAATAAAAGTCTTAGACTCCTTACTCTCTTTCATCACTCATTCCAAGCCTAAGGTATACAAGTTTTGTCTTGAAATAGAGAAAAGGCAAGTAAGAAACAAAAAAAAAAAAAGACTGTAAATAAGAAAAGAAACAAACTTTACACAGCATATGCTTTTCAAACAGAACAAACCCTCTTTTGCCTATTAAGTTGACTCCTTTAGATCAAGTTTAAAGTTTAGTTCAAGTTATTTAATCAAGTATATCTAAATATATATTTTATTTACACAAACATGAAAGCAAGTTATTTAGTACAGTGTGAAATAATTTATCGGAAAGAAAAAAAAATGTAATATTATAAGTTCACAGAAGGGGGTTCTTGAGGATTTTGGTAATAAAAATTCAACTCCTGATTGTATGCCGACGTTTCGCCAAAAAATTGTTTGGCATTTTGAAGGCTAAAAAACAATTTAGACATAAGTAAAGCAAGGCAAACATCAGTGGTCGAGAAGCTATATCAAAATTTTAATATTATATGTCTATTTGCAATTAATTGCCCATTATGTTAAAACTTTTACATAAACAGAAAGTGATTATATATAACTAATATTTTCTGTCATTGTGTAAATCAAAGTATGTATTATGTAAAAAATAAACATTAAATATATAAGCTCGCAATTTTTAAGTTAAACCTTTTAATGATTGTGTAATTAATTTCAAATAAATATTTAGTAACATTTTTCATCTCCTACTAATTGAGTCAAATTTTATGTTTTTCTAAATAATACCCGATCTCCAAAAATGTTTATTTGGGTGAGTTTAATGTTTGCTAAAAGGAACATTTTAATTCTAAAAAAGAAAAATTGATTTGCAAAAGGTTGATGTTGACTTGAAAAATGTATATGTATGTAAATTTGAATCTTTGCTCTAAGGACTGGCTGGTTGGTTGACCTGTGATTGCACAGTTCGTTGACTTGACTTCACTTGTGAGTGTACAGTGTATCCCAGTGAGTGTTTTTATTGCAAATCAATGAGAGGGCTATTAATCAATTGTATAGTTTAATAAAAACTTCCACATTACAAATTGGTTAATAGACCTTTCATTGATTTACAATAAAAACACTCACTAGGATACACTCACTGGGTACACTCACAAGTGATGTCAAGTCAACGAACTGTGCAATCACAGGTCAACCAACCAGGCAGTCCTTAGAACAAAGATTCAAATTATATATATATTATATATACATTACATGCATATAAAAAGATTTCACATAAACACGTGAAATAACAATCAATAATCAAACCGCAATAAGAAATGAGAAAACAAGACTAAGATCTTTCAACCGTAACAAGCGGTCTTCGTCAGAGTCAAAAACCCAACTAAACACTAGATGCAGAAAACATCTGGTGAGGAGTTGAGAAGAGTGGGAGGGAAGAGTGGTATTTTAAAAGGGTGAAAGCGCAGGAAAGGACTAATGTCCAGAAAGGGATGTTTGGGGAAACAAAGGAGTACAGTAAGAAAGAGTAAAAAACTATCCGCTAGCTGTAATATAATATATATAATAGCCTCTTCAAAGAGGGTTGACAGTTAGCGGATAGTTTTTTACTCTTACTTACTGTACTCCTTTCTTTCCCAAACATCCCTTTCTGGACATTAGTCCTTTCCTGCGCTTTCACCCTTTTAAAATACCACTCTTCCCTCCCACTCTTCTCAACTCCTCACCAGGTGTTTTCTGCATCTAGTGTTCAGTTGGGTTTTTGACTCTGACGAAGACCGCTTGTTACGGTTGAAAGATCTTAGTCTTGTTTTCCCATTTCTTATTGTGGTTTGATCATTGATTATTACATGTATATATATATTTTGGTGTTTCATAATTTACTTTATTCATTTTAAAGAGTAAAATTGTAACAAACCTGTTTTATTATGAGAATACTGTTTTCTGATATTGTTAATTTTAGATACGTAAAGCTGCCCAGCACAGTATTATTGTCATCGTGAGACAAAGCAAAATACCTCCTGGTGGTCTAGCTCACATTGCTAAGTACTGTATTAGGTTGTGTGAAGGAATTACTTCAGGAGGTTTAACCACAACTCTACATGTTCTCAACCTTCTCAAAGACATTATGCATACCTTCCCCAAGAAGGAACTCAAGGTATGATTAGTTTTAATTCGGTGTGAGGTAATTTTTTTTTGTGTGTAAGGTCTTTCTGGCTGTTCTTCATTAATTATTAATGTAAATCGTTCAAAGTGCCATTCATTTCTGTCAGATAACCATAATGGAATAAAAAATCATCGAATATTGAGAAAAAAAAACTTTATTATTTTCCATTGTAAACAAGTGTATATGTAGCATGTGATAATTTTGCAATAAACTCCCTCCAAGTAGGGGTACTACTTTGGAGGAAAAAAACAAATGTAAATAAACAAAAATTAAGGTAATACGATTTTTTGTTATCAGCACTATGTAATGGTTTGATATGTGCATTAACGAAAAGCGATCGTTTTTATGTGTTTCGCTAAATCATTCTTGTCAAACTTGAGAAGATGGAAACATAACTTGGTATTGACATTTTTAAAAAATTAACAATATTTAAGTATTTCGGTATTAGTTCTTTTCATTTAGAATAACTCCTTTATATTTGTTTGAAAACTTCTTTATAGTCTAAGTAACCAATCATCAAACCACAATATGAAAAGGGAAAACAAGTTTTCCTATAGTCTTGTTTTCCCTTTTCATATTGTGGTTTGATCATTGATTGTTATTTCACGTGTTTATGTGAAATCTTTTTAGCCTAAGTAATATGGAGAAGTAATATCCCAAGAATGTGGATATTTTCTTAGAATGTTAGCCTCTTTTAATTGAAGATGAATAAAACCTTATAATTTTAGTTACTCATATACTCAAAATTACTGCAGATGCAGTATTATGAAGAGAATGAAGGAAAAGCAAGTTAAAATAATAATTTACACTTATTAAACAGAAATTGTATTTGAAATACATCTGTAATATAAAATTGTTGATAATCTAGAGAACTTTTACTTTAGTGGGTAGTCTTCCCTCTCTTTTATTTCCTGATGACGGTTTTATAAAAATTTAAAACTAAAAAAAATTTTTCTCTACTTTTGTGATCCTTTACTTAATTTCTAAACTTTTTTGGCCGTTTTGAATATTTGTTTCAATGTTAAATTATATATCTAATACATATGATTATTATATGAGTCGGGAACTAAGTAGCATGTTGCTGTGCTAGTGTACCTGTTTTGGAAATAGGAGAGTAAACTTTAGTTTTTTTTAATAATTTTTCCTTTATGTTTTAGCCACCATACTTCTGATCAAATTTTTCCTGCTAGCTTCTGTATAATTGAGTTGTTTTGTTCAAAAACTATATTGAGTATTTAATAATATATTTTTCATGTGTTTTAGGAGTGTTGTGAGACTATATTAAAAGTAATGACTTCAAACAATGTGTTGGTGACTTCCTGTGGACTGCAAGCTCTTCACGGCATGTTGACCTATAACCCGGACCCCAGTAATTTATCAAGTCAGCACAATGCTAGACTAATATCGGCACTTTATGAGTATCAACCTCCTCCAACTGATGTCCAACCGACCCAGGCTTGGGTAGCTACTTTGCAACAAGCCCATATCAATCTTGCTAAGTGTGTGTTCTATGTTTCTTAGACCCATTGAAATAATTTTGTTTTTAGAAGTTTGAGCTAACTCTAAAAACCTTTAGGTTTCACAGCCAGTCTGAGTCAAGTAGTAACACGCTATACATCTAAATTTTTTTTTCTTTACTTTTCTATAAGTAAAGTATAGTGATAGTGAAAAAAGTCGATCTCGAGATTTTGACAGAACTACATGTTTTGAGGTCCCAGAAGTTGTTTTATGAAGTTGTTTCGATGATGTCTGTATGTGTGTGTGTGTGGGTGAGCATGTATCCAAAGTTTGTGGCCGCACTACGGTCTAGAATCTTTGATGGATCAAGTTGATGTTTTACACAAAAATGGGTCTCATAGTGTAGATGAGCCCTATTGTTTGGGAACAATTTTGCATGCTGAGAAAGCCAAAAACCTGTTTTTACACAATATTTTTTTCTCATGAACTACTAATTCTAGAGTCTTGAAATCGTGGCATTATCTTTGAGGCTACAAGAGCAATAGACGAAAAATAACCTCAGATTTTTAAGACAACAGGAAATATTTTTTTTTTCAATAAAATGAAAAAATTTTGACTTATGATACAATCTGAAAGCTTGTGAGAACGATACAAGCCACACAGTTTGACGGATCAAAATGAAACTTTACCTAAAAATAGAACATTCTGAGGAGGATGGGTTAAGATATTTTTTTTTCAAAATTACAATCACTAGAGGGGCGTTACAGTACATTCCATGTTTTCAGGAAATGTTTTTTTGACACTAAATGGCTCATTAAAAAAACATAAAAATTTGCCAATAATTGAAATAAAAATTAGCAATTTATAAAAAAAATTCACTTATTTTCAATTACGGGGAAAAAGCAATAATGCTGTACAAACTGAATGTTTATCCTAGATTAACGGATCACCTGCTATACTTGTTGAATTTATTGATATTTATTTACATTGTTTACATTGACTTTGTAATTTTTTGAGTGAACCACTGAAATCAAATTGATGTTGGGTTTTTGGCCCTTAGAAGATCGCTTGTTGTGGTTGAAAGATCTTGGTCTTTTTTTTTCCCCATTTCATAATGGGGTTTGTTCATTGATTGTTATTTCATGTGTTTATGTGAAATGTTGTTATATAGTTAAAATTATATCCATCCCCTATGGAATTATATTCTCTACTACCATGAGTCAAATAAAATATCTTGTTCTACTGAGAAGAAGTGTGTTTTAATGATTGGAAAGGTGAAGAAAGACTAAGTCCCCACACAAAAGATTTTATCAAACGTTGATGTGTTTGAACACTGAAGTGTCCATCTAAGGTTACATTATCTTACTGGGGCAGGTAACTTGCCGATGCCCGAAATGCGTCGATATTTGATATAATCTTTTGTGTGTTGACTTTATGTTTCTTCAACTTTCTAATCCTGAGTAATTGCCACTCAGTTAAATCGCATAGCTTGAAAGTGTCTCGGAAGATGAACCATGAGTTTTTTTTTACATTGAGTTTATTTGTTTTATTACTTTTGTTTTAAATTAGATTTCTAGAGATATTTGCATTCATTAAAATGGATTTCAAGGAATCTCAAAAACACATGAATCCGCCAAAACCTCGAAATTTATTTATTTTTTTAATTATTAATATAGTTTACTTATAATAAAGTAAAAAAAAATACCTATGTTTTTTTTTTCAAATTCGCTTTAAGAAGCAGTGGCGCAGCAAGGGGGAGGGGGGATCCGCCCCGGTGACACGTGCCAAGGGGCGGCATTTTGAGGGTGTAAAAATAGAAAATAGAAAAAATTAAGCAATAAAAAAAAATCTGAAATTTTATACCAAAATGAGTTTTTAGGGTCGTTGATTGTAATTCTATGATAATAAATATCTAAATATCATCAGTATTTTCTGGAATTTTGAAGGTTAACAGGATTAATTGCAAGCGGGGGGGGGGGGGGAGTAAAAATGTTGCTACGTCATTGTTAAGAAGAAAAATATAATTGAATAATTATATTAAACATAAAATTATTATTATTATATAATTATTATTAATTTAATAATAATTAAAATAAAATATTAAAATGGTACAAATTATTAAATGATTTTGGAATCGTTATTAGAATTTTATATTATATTTAAGTGTTTTCTTTCTTCATAACAATTATTTATTGGATTCAGTCTTTTCTTTTTGAATCTATTAGAGTAATTTCATTATTTTTTCAATATTTGATATATTTTTTACTTTCAGAATTGATACAAGATTGTGTTTGTCAGTGATGTCTCGGTTTATGACTAAGTTGACCCCTCTGTATACGACTGAAAAGCCTGAAGTGATGTCTTCTGCAACCCATTCGTTGTCGGCAGTGTTTGAAGCTTGTTTAACAAGTGCTGCTAGTTCTGGTCTGGATCAGTCACCTACAGTTAATGCTCTGTCATCTCACCTAGTAGATTGTCTTACGTTCCAGTATCATTCTGCTTGGCCCCATCTTATACATCTTTTAGCTGCCATATTTAAGGTAAACTAGTTTTTATAGCCTGTACTATATTATCTTTTAAAGATAGAGTAAATCATCTATATAGGATGTACAGATCTTTAGAGTAAATCATCTATATAGGATGTACAGATCTTTAATGTAATGTAAGTGTTGTAAATAGTACATGTACTGCCTTTTTTTTTATTGTTTAACCGATCCCCTAGCGGGTGATAACGTCAGCCGTTTACCGGCTTGTTTGATCGGTGATACTACAGATTGTACATTAGGAGTCCTAAATTTTACCTAACTCAAGTGCATTTCAAGTAGGGTTCTTTAACGAGTACCTGAAATCGTACAGGCTCGAAACCGACGGCTTAACATCCTCTCCGAGGGACGACATATTCAGATTTATTCACCTCCTGTGTGAATCGAGTGTCAGGTAGAGATCGAACCATGGACTACCATCCCAGATACGAGTACGTATCTGTACGTATCAAACCACTGAGCTAACTTTGACCCTCTTTACTACTTTAAATTTGATTGAATCATGTTTGAGGACCGAAAAGTAATGGAAAATATTAAAAAAACAATCGAAGTTGCCGTTGTCAAATAGTAGTTCAATAAGTAGGTCAAAGTGGAAATAAGAAGGTAATAGTGTGTGTGTTTGCGGTTGGGGGGGATAAAAGTAATAAAATGTAGTGTAAATAAAAAATTAAGTAGTATCACAATGCATTTTTATTTTGAAACTATCAAACTTACCCGTCTTTGACAGAATCAAAACTTCGATGTACTTGGTATTTCAAAATATCATTAGAAATTATAGAATAGTAGAAAATACCATTATTAGTGTAGTGTCAAACAAATACTTCTGTATACACCACATTAGATGTCTGTCCTTCAGGTTCATGGGAAAACAAAGAGTTGGAACTTCTGACTCTTGAGCAAGCAAACTACAGTTTACCATGAGGGAAAAACTTGGTCTCAGTCACTTCACTTCCTGTGTTAGATAAAGTTTCTCCTTGCGACTTTTTAAGATTTTTAAGACGGTGGAACATCGCAGTACGAGTTTAATTTGTCCCCAGACTAGCTCGTATTGCGATTTACTCGTATTACGAACCAATTTTTTGCTTTGAAATTAATATGAAAATAAATAATCCGTTCCATCCCCAAAATATCGGTTTTTAAGTTTATTTTTTAAATAGAAAAGGTGCAATTAAAAAAAAATAAGCAATACTGTTCATGTAATATGAGCAATAAATGACATGTAAAAAAATAATAGTGTTTTACTAATCTACTCAACTTAAAATGGAAACCTTCTAGGCGTTAAGAAGACTGTCGCTCGTACTATGAATTTTTACTCGTATTAAACAAAATTTCTTACGAATTGCTGCTCTAAAGCGAATTGCTCGTACAAGGAGCCACTCGTACTATGAGATTCTACTGCATCTTTGTCGAAAATATTTCCTGTATCTTTGTTTTGAAATATACAGATTCTACTGTATCTTTGTCGGAAATATTTCCTGTATCTTTGTTCGGAAATATACAGATTTGACCGTATCTTTGTTCGGAAATATACAGATTCTACTGTATCTTTGTCGGAAATATTTCCTGTATCTTTATTCGGAAATATACAGATTTGACTGTATCTTTGTTCGGAAATATACAGATTCTACTGTATCTTTGTCGAAAATATTTCCTGTATCTTTGTTCGGAAATATACAGATTCTACTGTATCTTTGTCGAAAATATTTCCTGTATCTTTGTTCGGAAATATACAGATTCTACTGTATCTTTGTCGGAAATATTTCCTGTATCTTTGTTCGGAAATATACAGATTCTACTGTATCTTTGTCGAAAATATTTCCTGTATCTTTGTTCGGAAATATACAGATTCTACTGTATCTTTGTCGGAAATATTTCCTGTATCTTTGTTCGGAAATATACAGATTCTACTGTATCTTAATCGGAAATATTTCCTGTATCTTTGTTCGAAAATATACAGATTCTACTGTATCTTTGTCGAAAATATTTCCTGTATCTTTGTTCGGAAATATACAGATTCTACTGTGTCTTTGTCGGAAATATTTCCTGTATCTTTGTTCGGAAATATACAGATTCTACTGTATCTTTGTCGGAAATATTTCCTGTATCTTTGTTCGGAAATATACAGATTTGACTGTATCTTTGTTCGGAAATATACAGATTCTACTGTATCTTTGTCGGAAATATTTCCTGTATCTTTGTTCGGAAATATACAGATTTGACTGTATCTTTGTTCGGAAATATACAGATTCTACTGTATCTTTGTCGGAAATATTTCCTGTATCTTTGTTCGGAAATATACAGATTCTACTGTATCTTTGTCGGAAATATTTCCTGTATCTTTGTTCGGAAATATACAGATTCTACTGTATCTTTGTCGGAAATATTTCCTGTATCTTTGTTCGGAAATATACAGATTCTACTGTATCTTTGTCGAAAATATTTCCTGTATCTTTGTTCGGAAATATACAGATTCTACTGTATCTTTGTCGAAAATATTTCCTGTATCTTTGTTCGGAAATATACAGATTCTACTGTATCTTTGTCGGAAAATATTTCCTGTATCTTTGTTCGGAAATATACAGATTCTACTGTATCTTTGTCGAAAATATTTCCTGTATCTTTGTTCGGAAATATACAGATTCTACTGTATCTTTGTCGGAAATATTTCCTGTATCTTTGTTCGGAAATATACAGATTCTACTGTATCTTTGTCGGAAATATTTCCTGTATCTTTGTTCGGAAATATACAGATTCTACTGTATCTTTGTCGAAAATATTTCCTGTATCTTTGTTCGGAAATATACAGATTCTACTGTATCTTTGTCGAAAATATTTCCTGTATCTTTGTTCGGAAATATACAGATTCTACTGTATCTTTGTCGGAAAATATTTCCTGTATCTTTGTTCGGAAATATACAGATTCTACTGTATCTTTGTCGGAAAATATTTCCTGTATCTTTGTTCGGAAATATACAGATTCTACTGTATCTTTGTCGGAAATATTTCCTGTATCTTTGTTCGGAAATATACAGATTCTACTGTATCTTTGTCGGAAATATTTCCTGTATCTTTGTTCGGAAATATACAGATTCTACTGTATCTTTGTTCGGAAATATTTCCTGTATCTTTGTTCGGAAATATATTCCTGTATCTTTGTTCGGAAATATAGATTTGACTGTATCTTTGTTCGGAAATATACAGATTCTACTGTATCTTTGTCGAAAATATTTCCTGTATCTTTGTTCGGAAATATACAGATTCTACTGTATCTTTGTCGGAAATATTTCCTGTATCTTTGTTCGGAAATATACAGATTCTACTGTATCTTTGTCGGAAATATTTCCTGTATCTTTGTTCGGAAATATACAGATTCTACTGTATCTTTGTCGAAAATATTTCCTGTATCTTTGTTCGGAAATATACAGATTCTACTGTATCTTTGTCGAAAATATTTCCTGTATCTTTGTTCGGAAATATACATATTCTACTGTATCTTTGTCGAAAATATTTCCTGTATCTTTGTTCGGAAATATACAGATTCTACTGTATCTTTGTCGAAAATATTTCCTGTATCTTTGTTCGGAAATATACAGATTCTACTGTATCTTTGTCGGAAATATTTCCTGTATCTTTGTTCGGAAATATACAGATTCTACTGTATCTTTGTCGGAAATATTTCCTGTATCTTTGTTCGGAAATATACAGATTCTACTGTATCTTTGTCGGAAATATTTCCTGTATCTTTGTTCGGAAATATACAGATTCTACTGTATCTTTGTCGGAAATATTTCCTGTATCTTTGTTCGGAAATATACAGATTCTACTGTATCTTTGTCGAAAATATTTCCTGTATCTTTGTTCGGAAATATACAGATTCTGCTGTATCTTTGTCGAAAATATTTCCTGTATCTTTGTTCGGAAATATACAGATTCTACTGTATCTTTGTCGGAAATATTTCCTGTATCTTTGTTCGGAAATATACAGATTCTACTATCTTTGTCGGAAGTATTTCATATAATGGTGTATATGAAACATTTATTTTTTGATAGTAGAATGCTTTACTAAGTTATTCTTTACCCTCTACCAAGTTACCATTGTTAAAAAGAAAATAGTAATACCTAATTGTTTTAATGTTATGAAAATGCAACGTCTTATGTGGTGCTTTATGACCATACTTATCAATCAATAAACTTATTTAAAAAAATGGTACTTAAATCGCCTTCAAACTAAACAATTCAATAACGTATAGCGTAACTACTGCAGTAATACATTAGATAGAAGGATAATTTACTGAAATATATACAAATATTGTGGACAAAATAATAAGATAGATTGAACAGACTTTAAATATATAACGAGTGAATTCGTGCTTTAAGTGTAACAAAACTAACAGCAATTTTGCTAATCAGTTACTGAGACATGAACATGGAGTGGACGGGAGAGAAAACTTATGGACTTGTGAATGAAGGGCTAAGGGTAACGGGTAAAACAATAATAGAAACTCTGTAAATAGTTCAGAAGGGCATTATTACTGTGTAGATCAACGATCTGATGAACGACTGATTTACAGCATTGACAGATTCATTGGCTTTCTAATCACCAAGTACAGCAAAGACTTCTTTGGTTTTATTAACAACCTACCAATCGATGAATTATAACTGACATATATGCAGTTCAAATAACACTGTATAAGAAGACCTGTAATCAAATGGGAACAGGTTAACGAAAATAAACTCCCTCATGGTAGGGTTACTACCCGTGAGGAAAACATAAAAAAAAAAGTTTCATTGGCTTGTAGGAAAAAAAAGAAACTGACGATGAAGGTATTTTAGTAACTGAAGGTGAATTGAAGTATTTGATAGTATTAGTAATTGAAAAAAGTTAAAATTCAGTGAATTTTAGATAAAATAAGGTAATATTGAGTAAGATGGATCGAATAGGATGTTAACAATCGACTCAACCGAAGATAATAAATAACAATAGATTCAGTTTACTGCTGATAATGTGGGTCTACTTATGAAGACACTTTTGAAGTAAGACAAGGTATTTTTCTTTTAAAATACATCAAATATTAATGATAATAATGTTTTAACAGTGTATGAAAGAGGGCCAGGTTAGCTGATAATAATGTTTTAACAGTGTATGAAAGATGGCCAGGTTAGCTGATAATAATGTTTTAACAGTGTATGAAAGAGGGCCAGGTTAGCTGATAATAATGTTTTAACAGTGTATGAAAGAGGGCCAGGTTAGATGATAATAATGTTTACAGTGTATGAACGAGGGCCAGGTTAGCTCAGTGGTTAACGTACTCGTCTTTGGGATGGTAGTACTCGATTTATTCACGCGGGAGGTGAATAAATCTGAGTATGTCGTTCCTCGAAGAGGACGTAAAGCCTTCGGTCCTGAGTGTGTACGATGTCAGGTTACTCGTGAAAGATCACGTACTCAAAATGCATTTGAGTTAGGCAAAATTTAGAACTCCCAATATAGATTCACCGATCGTTATCACCCGCTAGGGGATCGGTTTAAACTATAAAAAAAAAAACACAGCGTATGAATGCTAATAAATGAATAACTAATAGAATGACCTAGTAATTTATTAGATTAGAATGCTTCGTTGTTCTATATATATTACATTTCATTTACATGATAATTATTTACATCAAGATTTATTTACAGTTAAAAACAGAAACGCTAATAAAATATCATACAGGATGCCTCTTTTCAGTATTTCAAACTTTTTCGTGGTCCTCATAAATTTGATTTTATAAAAATGAATTGTACTCTATGGTTTGTCACACTGTTTCTCACTGTTTTTACTGTATTTTTGACTTATATACTCTAATTATATAGATATAATATTGAATTGAATCATTGAGTTGACATTTTTAGAGGAATGTTTGTTGATAGACTATCTTTTTTTCTTCTTATATGTGTTGTATGTTATTTTAAGGTTCCTTTGTTTTTAGGTTTGCAGTCCTGAATGTGGCCCTACCGTTATTCCTTATTTAAAAGTATTGGGCAATTTAAGAGATACTAACGAATTTTCCTGCAATAATGAAGTAGAAGCTGCCATAGGGAATGCAATCGCTAATTTTGGTCCCCAGATCACACTTACTGCGATCCCATTCCAGGTTACAATTAAATTAATCAGCATTAATTGGGATTAATTAATTCTTCGTAATTCAAGTAACTGATTTCATACTGAGTTGTTTTTTTGTAGCATTTTTTTATTGGTTTTATCCTGGAACTTATTAATACGTTTAATAAGAAGTCTGATTGGATGCCTTCAGTTAGAGCTCTAAAAGTTTACTTTAACACATTTTTTCCTGACTCCAGTTTCAGAAAATTTTGATAAGTTTGACAATGTAAAAGTTAAATGAAGCTCTAACCATCTTGAAACTCTGAACTATAAGTACAATACAAATCAAATTATTAATAATAATTGAATAGGATTGATACGGAACTCAAATTTTATAAATATAACTAAATAAAATTCAAATATTTGAATAATTTTTGAAAAAAAACTTTTTTTTTTTAAAAATGAGTAACGAAATTTCATGCCACAATACACTTTTGTTTACAACTGACAGTAAGTATGAAAATGTCACCGCTTGAACAGTTGAGGCACAGTTGTCACGCGGACTTTATATTGTTTAAATTTGTAAGATTTGATTTTTTTGGTTGTCTTTTTTTGTCCTAACGTGTATAATTGTTCGTTTGTGGTCTTCTATGTATTTTTTTTCTATTATTTGAAGTTTTGTTTTTATAATTGACTTCAGTATTTATGGAAATGATCTTAATTGTTAGGTATTCTTCCCGGGTTTATCGGTTTCAGAAATTGACAAACTTCTAGAACAAATAATGCTCGTTAAAGCAGCAAAGAAGATACATCAGTATAGTTATTTCTTATTTCTTCTAAAATAACCAAACTCTCATTTATTCAATTATTTTAATTATTACATATTAAAAGTGAAAGTAATTTTTTTTAATTATTTTAAATTTATATATTTTAATAAAATGAAATACGAGGGGTGTTTTTTAAGTAAGTACCGTTTTGCGATTCCGCCACCGCAGTGCTACGGTCGGCGTTCTGCGCATGCGCACTGGTTACCTACATCTCTTGTTTACACACTGACGCCATTGCAGTCTGATTCTTCATTGTATACGTTATTTATTGAGTGTTTAAGATGCCTCCGACAATCGTGAGTCCCGCCGATTGTGAAGTACGGGCTGTTATATGATTTCTTAGTGCTAAAGGTGTAAAACCGATCGATATTCATCGTGAGATCTGTGAAGTTTACGGACAAAACATTATGAGTGATGGAATGGTAAGGAAATGGGTGAGAGCATTTAAAGATGGCCGCACAAATGTGCATGATGAAGATCGGAGTGGGCGTCCTTCGGTCGTTAATGAAGATTTGGTGCAGAAAGTGGACGAAAGGAGAGAGAAAACAGACGCTTTACAATTTCATCATTGTGCGACTGCTTTCCTCAATATTCTCGTAGTGTTTTGTATCGCATTGTGACCGAGAACTTGAATTACAGTAAATTGTGTTCATGTTGGGTTCCAAAAATGTTGACAGATTTGCACAAAACCCAACGTTTAGTCAGTGCATTGAATTTCATTGAGCGGTACCACAATGAAGGTGACGATTTTTTAGACCAAATTGTTACTGGTGACGAAACATGGGTGGCCTACGTCACACCAGAATCGAAACAACAATCCATGGAATGGCGACATTCATCATCACCCAAAAAAGTGAAGTTTAAGCAAACAATTTCTGCCCGGAAAATCATGTGCACTGTGTTTTGGGACAGAAAAGGAGTATTGCTAGTGGAGCTTCTGCCTCGTAATGAGACAATCAATGCAGTGTCTTATTGTGAGACATTGAACAATCTGCGTCGTGCAATCCAGAACAAACGACGTGGCAAGTTGAGTAAGGGTTTCGTTTTGCTGCATGACAATGCCCGTCCACATGTGGCTAATCGGACCAAAGATCTCATCAAATCTTTTAAATGGGAAACTCTAGATCATCCTCCATCAGCCCTGATCTGGCGCCCAGCGACTACCATTTGTTCCTGCACTTGAAGAAACACATGGGTGGTCAGCGTCTTCAAGACTATAACGAAGTCAAAACATTTGTGATGCAGTGGTTAACAAGTCAGGCGGCAGAATGGTATAAGGAGGGTATTCTAAAACTGGTGCCACGTTATGACAAGTGCCTCAATATTCAAGGAAATTATGTAGAAAAGTAGATTAAGGTACAGGCTTTCATGTAAAAATAAAATTATTGCGATATCTTTGCACGTTTTTTTTTAATTCCAAAACGGTACTTACTTAAAAAACATGCCTCGTATATTCACATACATATTTTCCTTTTAAATGGTAAAGTGTTTCAAATTTTATCAGGTTTCATTAGGAAATATATGTATTAACACAGAATTTCGAAATGTTGCTAAATCATTCGACCAGTAGCAGAACTCTGTTCTTCAGAATTCGACCTTCAAAACAGAACTCTGGTCTTTTTGTTTATACAAAATGCTATCTAAGCTGCTAAAAGCATTATAGCAATGCCTTTATAGTAACCTCCTCACTGTTATAACCGTGCAAAAATGAGAAGTTAGCCATGAGATTATGTAGGACTCGGTTAAACTTTAATATTTAACATACTATTATGAAGGATATAATATATCCTATATAATAAGGATATAAAAGCGATTCTTGAAAACTAAAAAACATAATACAAGTAATTTATGATGCCAATGTAATTTATGGCTTTTTATTTCGGGGCCATATTACATGATAATAAAATAACAGTTTAGGCAGTATTTGCATTTAGTTAAAATTTTTTTTGTCGTAAGCTGCTTATTCTGGCTTTGAAATTTTAGCCATTATTATCAAAAGTGACTTTGAATTTATATAGATTTTTGAACCATCTAGAGTGATTTTTGTTCAATAAAATGTAAAATTGTTGACTTACTGTTGAATCTGAAAGATTTTGAGAAATATACAAGCTATACCCTTTGATGATATACTAACAAAGAAAGTTTATTATAACAAACTTCTCATGTTATGACAGAAAACATGTCACAGTTCTCATTTTGACTCTTTCAATATTGTGAGAATGGGTTGCGAACGGGTTCAGAATGGGTTGAGACGGGTTCAGAATGGGTTGAGAGAGCGGGCTCAGAATGGGTTGAGAACGGGTTCAGAATGGGTTGAGACGGGTTCAGAATCGGTGCCAAATGGGAATTCCAAGCTCAAAAGGCACTAAGCCTCTACAACCGTTTAAGTTGAAAAAATAATATACATCTTTGAAAAGTAATTTTCTCATGTTTTTGTAGTACTTTTAAGAAAGCTAAATAGATGAATTCGAGTTTTATTTCTCTAAATAGTAACTAGCTTTTATTTCATATTTTTATATAATTTATAATCTCTCTATATAAAGTTCGTGAGTTTGTTTGTTTGTTTGTTTGTTTGTTCACCCATTTCCCGTGGAGATAGAGACCTGAAATTAAATATATATTATTTATTGCCTGAATAATGTTAAATAAATGATTATTATCACTATATTCCCAAAATTGGAGCCAGGGTAGCAAGTGTCTTGCGTGCTCGCCGATGACAGTAGTGAAAATGTATTATATATAAATGTAAGAAAAAAAATTAATTTAAAATTTGCGAAATATAAACACTGGTAATAAAATAATGGCATGGAGCCAGAGTAGCCCAGAGGCTTGCGTGCTCGCTGATGACAGTACTGCAAATGTATTATAAATAAATGTAACAAATATGTAATAAACTACTACATTAGAGGTTACAAGTGAATAATTTTACAAACTTAACACAACTGTCAGATAAAATACGAATGTTCTAAGGTAAAATTATAAAGACACATTCCTTTCATTAATGTTATTTTATGTTAGGTAAATAAATTGAATATTTCAATTTACAAGTTTTGTTTGTTTTAAGTATATTTCATTGTGTACATAACTTATATTGATGTTTTAAATATATTTCATTGTGTACATAATCACAATTGATGTTTTATATATTTATATTATAAAATAAATTATTACTTTTTACTTTTAAATGATTTTAATTTTGCTAAATATACTTACCGTGTATAAATCTTGAATCATGTTGAGAATACTATTTTAAAAGTTTGGGCCATATAAGAATCTGTTTCCGTGCCATTATAAGAATCTTAATAACAAGAAACAGCAATCATGAAAATGATTGACAGAATACCCCTGTCAATCATGTTCAGTGAATTAATTTTTTCAATACCTATTGTTATAATTTCTGAGTGACAAAAAGAGTCGCGGGTAGTCTAGTGCATAATATTTATAATAATAATAATAATAATTTAAAATAAAAATGTATAGATATATAGAATATTTAAATTATTGTAGGGTAAAAATCTAATGAAATGGTCTCCACATATAAAACTTTTAATGATATAAACAACGCGTTTCGAACACGTAGTGTTCACCTGAAGAAGAACACTACATGTTCGAAACGCGTTGTTTATATCATTTAAAGTTTTATATGTGGAGACCATTTCATTAGATTTTTACCCTACAATGAGTAAATACCACATAATAACTGATTGCACTACATTAGAATATTTAAATTATATTTTATATGATTCCTTTTATTTTTATATACTGCAATATAAATTTTTTAACAGTTTTAAAGCTTGTTTAGTTTATTTACAATTTCATATCTTAGAGATGGAACCTTTTTTATTTTAACTTTACAGTTTGACTAAAATCCAAATAATGACAAATTTTAAATACATTTTAAGGGTTACTAGTTTGTAATTACTATTTACTAATATTTAATTACTGTTATTGCTTTTTTTCCTGTAAACCATTTTTTTAAATTTTAGATTTCATTGGAAGATGAAAAGAAAGATCTCAAACGAAGTTGGCTGTTACCTATTTTAAAAGAAAAAGTAGAATCATCAAATCTTAAATTTTTCATTGATTATTTCCTACCACAAGCAGTTGCCTGCAAGTAAGTTTTATGTATATATACATATATATATATATAGTTCAATATAGACAAAGAAACATAGAGAAATCAAAAGAACACACTTACAGTCTCTAATTTTCGGTTTGAACCGTCTTCAGGAGAGATAAGAGAGGGAAACCAAGCGTACTGGTTCAGAGACGGTTGGGTCCTCCAACTGCCTCTGAACCAGTGGGTTTGGTTTACCTCTCTTATCTCTCCTGAAGACGGTTCAAACCGAAAATTAGAGTCTGTAAGTTGTGCTTTTAGTTTCTATATGTTTTTTTATGTACATTGAACTGTAATGATATATACTGATATATGCTTTCATTTCTGTGTGTTCTTTTGAAAATTCTAGAATATTCTATTCGAAGAATCGTTTCATCTAATTGATTAATGATATATAATCATATTTTAATTGGTTATATGAGGAATAGTAATTGTAATTCAATCTTTTATGATATTTTTGTTTTCCAGTGCCCAAACTTATAAGGCTTTCACCTTTTAGTGCTGTTCTAGGGGTGGAAAGTGTGGCTCATTTATTATTTGGTACCCATTTTAGTAATGGGTGAGACACATTACGGGATTGATTCTGCATTGAGAGTCCTAAAGTTTACCTAATTCAAGTGTATGTAGAATAGGGATTTTCAACAAGTACCTGATATTATACAGGCTTGGGTCCGACGTCTTAACTTCCTCTCTGAGGGGTGAATTGCTCGGTTTTTTTCACTTCTCGCGTGCAAAAATCGAAAGTCAGAGTGAAAATCGAACCGGGGATCTACCAGCCCTGAAGCATGCATACATCACAGGATTACCTTGTCTCTCGCCTTTATGATATTAAGTTCCTATAAATAAACATTGCTACTATTTCTTAACGTCATCGTTAACGTCCTTTTCCTAAGGGAGGACGTTAAGCTGTCGGTCCCGAGTCTGTACAATGTCAGATTAAAGATCACTACTCTAAATACATTTGAATCAGACAAAATTTAGGACTCCCAATATAGATCCAGCCTGGTATTATATCTTACCCATTACTAAAATGGGTACCACAAATAAATGAGCCGAAATCTCCGCCCCTAGAACAACACTGTAAGGTGAAAACCTATAACTTTGGGAATTGAAAAAAAAACGATTAACATAGTTCCTTCAGTATTTCCAAGAATGAGGAAAAGAAATTCAATTAATATAGTCCGTACTTACATTTAAATATGCATTGTAAATAATACTTTATTGCAAAAATGAATGCATGGGATTTACTTCTGTAACTACGTAACAGCGAGTAGAAATACGTAATAATTGACATCTATATGTGTGTAATGAAACATTTTTTTTTCATTGTGTTGTAGAAATCAGTCTGAAAACTTAAAAGGAGTAAATAATCAAATTGGATCCTTGAGTTATGATTTGTTAAACTCTCAGATTTGGTCGTTACTTCCTAGTTTCGCTAACAAGGCTAAAGACATTTCGGCTTCTTTTCCAGTAAGTTTGCATATTATTTACTTTGTTTATATCTATTTTATTTTTTAATGTTGTTTTCTTCTAGAACCTCTATCATTAATTGCATTTCTATATTACGTTTTATTATTTTATTGTATATTGGATAATTCAAGAAAAATTGTCCGGTTTTATTCCTTAATATTTTAATAAAAAAAAAATAATAGAGTACTGAAGTAAGTTACAGTTTATTTTACTCACAAACAAGTTTTACTTACTGGTTTACAAGTGTTCATTGTATTATGTATTTACAATTTTCTGCATAGAAATGATAAATTTTCTCCCTCTGAATTAAATGCTATTGCTACTTATGCATATCCATGGTCTTGAACAGCGAACATTAGTAGTGTTTAATTCAGACAGAGGAACTGTCTAATTCTAGTGTAAAAAGCTAATGAAATAGTCTCCACATAGAGAAATTTAATAGTATAAACAGAGGCAGTACCACTGTCATGTAATTACAGATTTAATCGTATGAACTTACTGTTTACTTACTTATCTAACTGATTTAATATAATCAGAAACAATATCATTTCAAATATGTACCTAACATATTATTGGTTACCGAAGAGTAAGATTACTGTTTATTTTGTATACAGGGGGGTACAAAAGTAAGTATACAGTGGAAAATAAAGTTTAATGCATTTTGAGGTAAATGGATAAGCAAACAAAAGCCTCTACACAAATGAAGTTTTATTCAACAACAACTCGTTTCGAACACTTTGTCTTCCTGATAATGAACAAAACGTGTTTTAAACGCGTTGTTATTGTTGAATAAAACTTCATTTGTGTGGAGACTTTTGTTTTTTTATCCATTTTACCTCAGAATGAGTAAATGCAACATAATTAGGGATTGCACAACTAATGATTTAATGCATTTATTATGCAAACGAATGTAAAGAAAAAAGTAACGAGAAGCAAGTCACACATGTAAAGCTCTAATCCCTCAGGTATTCAAACTGCTTGTTTACATATTTAAATATGAAAAGCTCAATTTAGTATAATGTAATAAATTTTACTACTTCATACCTATTTTTGCACCCCTCTGTATTTGTTCCCAAGAAGTTATTTACGGTTTCCTTAATGTATTAGTAGGTGATTAATTAGAAAAGTTTTTAGAATGTATCTATTTAATTAAATGTTTATTATTATTACCACTGAGGTTAGTATGATTTATATTATTAATATGGCAAACCGTCATACCTCGTAAGATGATCTTGGAGTCGTTGGAGCTTTTTCGGACGTTGTCCATCTTCGATCGCAACTAACCTACCGTAGATTAGGCAGTAAGTTAGTTGCGATCGAAGATGGACAACGTCCGAAAGCTCTTCATCATCTTACGAGGTATGACGGTTTGCCATATTAATAATATAAATTTACATATGGTATTTTACCGGAAGAGATAGCAGTGCTGGGCGCCTTGTGATTTGTTACCATTTGTAATCATATTTTGTAACTTACTTGATTCATTGCCTTGTGATTTGTTACCATTTGTATTCATATTTTGTAACTTACTTGATTCATTGCCTTGTGATTTGTTACCATTTGTAATCATATTTTGTTTAACTTAACTTGATTCATTTCTTTTCTTTATCTCTGAATGATTCACTTTATTTTATTTTTTTATATTAATTATCTTTTACATTACCTTTTTATTATTTTAGGGAATAGCTAAAGCTCTCGGTGGTGTTTTAAATTCGACTAAAGAATTAAGAATGTCAATATTGTCAGCCATAAGAAAATTAGTTACATCAAGCATTGAAAATGAAAATGAAGAGGATAAAAAAACATTGTCGAGATTTGCTAAAAATTATCTTCCAATATTGTTTACTATTTATTCCAGTCCAATTAAAGGGACAGATGAAGAAGGAACTCGATTGGCTACTTACGAAACTATACAGGTAAGCTTTTGGCGAAGTCTGTTGTGTAATTTATAAGTATTTGTTCTTTATTCATATTTTGATATGCTCAAAAAATTGTTTCCATTAAAAGTAGCTTGTACAAGTACTCGTCTCGCATTTCGAATTCACTTTGGTGACATCCAAAGTGATAATTAGGTGGAATTCAAAATTCCTATAAACTGGTTTACGTTATTGTCTATATGGTGTGTTTGGGGTCTTAGCGAATGAGATCTTTTATGAGAGGAAAGCCTGAAACAACGTGGTAAACCGTCAGTTGTGTCCTATATCGATATCACACTGTTATACCGTGGGAGAAGTCCCACTCTGAAGATTAGGTTAGGTTAGGTTGCATTGGTAGTCCCACAAGATAAGAGCATACGTAAGCCGAAGATTGACCCTTCGTGATATCAAATAATCAACAGTCTACATTGGGAGTCATAAATTTTGCCACTTCTATGTCGTGCTTTGTGTAATTTAAAGTTTTATAGTCCTTGTGGACCGTTTCTTAAAAGTTAGTAAAAAAATAGTATCAGAGACAATATTCCAACCCTCAATCTTCCAGACTAAAAGCAAGCAAAACCTGAGGAGAGGATGTGAGCCGGTAGATTGTCTCATATTCTTTCAGGTCATCCTGTAAATAAACTTGAATTGACATAATTTAGGATTCTAATGTGCAGTCAAACCGGTAGTGCGGTAAAATGACAGTGCAGTCACTGAAATAGTCAATGATAAATAAGTCACATACTTTCTAGGAAACATAATTGAAGGTCAAAATTTGTAACTATAGGCTTTAGTTAAAAAATATATTTTTAATAGTATCTTTTAAATACAACAAATGTATTATAATTTTTTTAAATACATCAAATATATATATGAAGTGTTTAACATTTTTACCAGAGAAGCTACTCTAATGATTCGGTTAGTCAGAGAAAGTAGACTAACTCAGACTAACACTCCTTTTTGAACCAAGGAGCCATTTTATTTTAAAAATCAAATGTTCTAAAATGTTTGACTGTTGAAATGATGTTTTTTTTCGCTTATTATAGATTGGGATATAATGTGAAAGAATTTAAAATCTGAAACTGCTGTTTCAGAATAGCTGATAATTGCCGTTTGGCTACTTGTATTTTAGATTTGTTCTTTGGTGGAGTTTAAAAAATATTAAAACTTGATACAGTTATTAGATAAAAAATTTGACCTTGTGTTAAGACTTGGGGGAAATAGTGTGTATGACCCGTGGAAAAATTATAATGTAAAACATTTTTGTACTTAATGTGTGGATATTACTCTTATCGTCTGTTGTGACTTTGTGCCTCTCTGTCTCTCCCGTTCTGAACACTCCCTCCCTCTGTTTATCACTCATTACTGACTTCCTCCCTCTCTTGCTTGTGTCTTTCATTTCTTTATTTATCACTCTCAATGTGTTCCCCTCTTTCACTTTATTTATAACCCTCCAATCCTCTCTAAACCTTCTTCAGTTATCACTCATTTTCTACATCTATCCCTCTATCTCTTACCACTGTGTATTACTCATTTTTATCACTCTATCTCATCCCCGCTCCATTTTACTTCGGTTTATCTTTCTGTCTTACCTTCTCTTTATCACTACATTTCTATCACTCTGTTTATCACACTCTTCTTTAAGATATTATTTAATATTAGATTATATTTGTTAATAATAAGTTAATATCAGTTATGCCTTTTTTTTATGTTATAGATTTATCTACAAATTACCGATAAAACTCTCAAAATTGATCTTTATAACAAAGCTTTAGATAAATTAATATCAAGTAATGAAGATGATGAATTTAAAAAGATGTCTATTTTGGATTTAATAAGAATACTTTTAAAACATCAAGAAGAAGAAGATATCAGTAGATTATATAATTATATAATGGAGAAAATAGTTGTTAAATCAGAAAGTAAATACCAGAAGAAATATTACAGGTATTTGGATTAATCGTGGTCATTGAAGTATTATAATGACTTATTTCTATTAATAGTTTTTATTTCAATTAGGTTGATTGAAGAGTTATGCACTGCTGATTCAGAAAATTGCAAACAGTTTGTCGATCAACATTTTCATTCATTAAAGGAATTTTTGTTTAAATCACTTTCAACTTGTAATTCGAACTGTAAAGGAGTAAGTAATCAGTTTAAAAATTTCTTTAAAAATTTCTTATTGATGATAAGGAAAATTATTTAATTTATTAAATGTAAACTTGTTGAATAAATATCCAATCAGAAGTTTCTTGGCTTCTTACCAGAAGTGCTGGTAAGAGGAAATATTCTTAAGTTTGTCCTTTTTTTTTGGAGGAAATATTTATTTTTATAAAAAATTGTGTTTATTACATATAAATTTTTTAAATAATTATTTATTAATTATTAAATAATAATTAAACAAAATTAATTAAATTTTTCGTGGTATTATAATACATGGTTGACTTAAATATATTTTTTTTTTATAGTAATAGTAAATGCATTGTTTATAGAAAACATAATTTCAAATTCCTTTGAAAAATAATTTGAATACACCTTCTGTAATGAATGTAGTATTTTAACAATTTTTATACTAGACTTCTATTGACAAGTGAGTAACTTTGGTTGGGTGTTTACTGAACAAATACCAAAATGTCTTATTATTTTTCATAGGTCCATAAGTTATTAAGTAATCACGAATATAACTGGATTCATTTTAAAAAAATTGTTTTATTTTGAAACAAGGCTTCTTCATTTAAAAATTCTATAACCAAAGAGGGTTTTTTTATCAAATTTAATTTTATTATACCAAGGTATGGCTTATGAAGATGTTCAAGAAAATATTTTCCTATACTTATAATCAAACACATCCGTTGTCATGACAACGGAACTATTAAAATATGTTATGGAGACATCGAAACATGAAAATCTATTTTGAAAATTTGCTTTCCTTTGTATTATAATCTATTTAGTTTTAATGTGAATTAATAAAATTATTTTAGGTTAGAATTATTTAGCTGTAATTTTTGTATGAAATTGTAACTAAAATTAATTTCTGGTTTCAGGCAAGATTGAAATGTTTACACGAATTATTAACAAAAGTGGGAGATATAGATAAAGTCCTTTCAGAAGGAACTTTATTGGGCGAAGTTATACTTTGTATTAAAGATGTGAATTCAAAAACAAGAAATATTGCATATAATATTCTTAATTTAATGGCCGATTTAGTTGGAGATGTTAATGAATTTTTATTGCAAATCATGCTCGGTCTAACAGGTTCTCCAGCTTTGATTTCTACAACATTGTTAGCATTGGCAAATATTGTATATTATTGTAAAGGTAAGATATTATTATTTTTAAGAAAAAAAATATTTAAATTAAATAAGGTGCCATAATGATATTTATGATTGCAACTTTATTGAAGTAGTCACTAAGGAGACACTTCCTTAAGATAGAGACACCTTATAGTAAGGTGTCAGGGACCAAGGGTAAAAGAAATGAAAAGAGGGGGGGAGAAATTCCGTTCTCCAGATAAATAAAATAACTCTGTTTAAAATTATTAAATACAAAAATATAGGATTAAAAATACCATAAATAATGGTATTCATAACAAATAATGAAGAATCAATTAAATTAATTGACTTTTACTGTTGGTACTACATTTTGTTATTATAATACACTTGTCCCTTGAGTTTCCGTACTTCAAGAAACCGTGCTTTCAAGTTTCCGTACGTCAAGAAACCGTGCTTTCAAGTTTCCGTACTTCAAGAAACCGTGCTTTCAAGTTTCCGTACTTCAAGAAACCGTGCTTTCAAGTTTCCGTACTTCAAGAAACCGTGCTTTCAAGTTTCCGTACTTTTTTTTCTTCCGAATACCATAAATCAGCATAAATTATTATCCGTGTATTGGCAATTCACAATGAGGGCAGAGTAAGACCGAGTAGCAAACTAAACTTTAATTATTCATAAACAATATTATTATTGCATATTTTAATATATAAAAAAAACATAACCTAACGGTGTCTACGTGTATTTGATGATTGTGACTGTGATTTAATACAAGGTGAGGTAGAGAATTGCCTAGTTATCCTCTCTTCTCATATGCCTACCCTACTCGCCATATGGCTACCACCAGTGTTACCAATTTCTGGACTTTTCTGTTTCTGGACCTGGTTTTGTCTCTATTAAGCATTGAAATTCGATGGTCGAGTGTATAAATGTAATTGGCTTGTTTGTTTGGTTCAATTGGTGAACACTGGAATGATATGTTTTATTGGATAAGTTTTATCCAATAATGAAATGATTCACCCTTCTTATCTTTCAGAATACTGAAGTGAAAGTCAGTATAGTAATTTGTCCTCTCACATATTTGTTTTTTCATTAGTATTCATTGTTTTATGGTACTTTTTTTTGAAGTTTACTGGCAGTGTGTCTCTGAATCCTTCATAACGGGCTTCACGTGGACCGTAGGACATAGTGTTCTTACTTTTGTCGTACATTAAACAAAAAATATGTTGTAATATATAGCTACGAACTCGTTATGACCGGAATCTGTGACAAGGACACTGGTCGTTAAACTATAAAGACCTCATGATTGATTAACGGAGGTCAATTAATTTTACTACCTTTCTTTCTCATCTTTAGCTTGCTGTTTCAATCTTTATATCAATATTTCCGAAGGGAATTGATTATAAAGCTAGAAAATTTGAATTATTGAATGTAAAATACAAAAAAGTTGATGTATCTAACCTACATCTAAAAATGTTTTTTTTTTCAGATAAAATTTCAAAGGAGTTAGAAGAGCAGCTATTGTACAATGTAGGTCTTTTCGTAATTTGTTCCACAAGAGAAGTGGTAACTTCTGCCTTGAGTTTTGTCAAAGTTTACATACAGACATACAGCAGGGATAAAATAGCTAGTTACGTTCCTACTCTGGTATGAAAAACAAGTTATTTTTATTTTTTATGAATAATATTGAGATGAGTCGTTTAGGAAATTCTTATATATATATATATATATAAAAATTTAAATTACACAAAGCACGACACAGAAAAGAGAATACAAAGAAAACTTACAGAATTCAATATTTCGAACTGTTGTTCGTCATCAGGAGAGTAGACTAGTAGAGAGGACGAAGTGAGAGAGATCTCCCCACGTCGAAGAACGGAGCGCGAATGAAGAAATAAAGAGTCAACCGAAGAGAGCAGCACTAGCGTAAAAAAGGAGCTAGGCACTAAACGTCGGAGAACGGAGAAAGCAAAAACAATAGATAAAATTATAAAATTAAAAATTATAAATTAAAAATTATAAAAAAGGAAATAATAAAAAAAATAAATAAATAAATAAAATAAAAAATATATATAATAAAAAAAGGAAAAAAAATATATAATAATAAAATAATAAAAAAAATATATATATATGAATATGAATATATAAGTTAAAAATAAAAGGAAAAACAAATAAAAGTTAACGCTTCTGATTTAAACCGGGATCTGATCGGGCCCCCAATAACCATATGTGGGCCTCCTCAGACGCTCTTAATGTCAAACTACGGTCATCAGTGGTCACTAGCTTAATGATTTGAACAGAAAAGCAGTCATTAAAAGAAAGGTTATGGCTGTTGGCATGGATAGCTACAGGAAGCTGTTTGCGCTGACCGACCGAAGCTCTATGGTTGTTCAAACGCTCATTGAGCTTGGTAGAAGTCATACCAATGTAGAATGCTCCACATTGTCTACAGTTCAGTCGGTAGACGCAATTCCTGGATGAGCAGGAGGTGTTAGGTGGGACGCGGAAAGAGTTGGTTGGTGAGGAGAAGAAAGGTGAAGGGTTAACTAAAGGACAGGTAAGGCAGAGGCGACGGCCGCATTTCTCCATACCAGCACGCACCACCCCAATCCCAGGAGTTTCAAGGGATCTGTGGGAAAACAGGTTTCCTAAATTGGGAGGCTTTCTGAAGGACAGGCGAGGGGGTTTTCGGAAGACGGAGGAGGTGGAGGGGGAAGACTTACAATCAGACTTACAATCGCTATTTTTGGTTTAACCGTTATCAGTAGAGAAGAGATAGGGACACCAAGAGCACTTGCGAAGCGACGGTTGGAGACCGCACTTCGCAAGTGCGTTTGCTGTCCCTATCTCTTCTCTCCTGATGACGGTTAAACAAAAAATTAGAGATTGTAAGTCTGTTTTCCTATTTACTGTGTACCTATAGTTTACTTTGAAACGTTTGTTGTCCTTTGTGGATCGTTTTCTTGATGATAATATATAAATATATACACCCAAATTTTCGGGCAATCCGTCTTCAGGAGAAAAGAGAAAGGGAGACCAAGCACGTTGTAGATGCAACAGCAAGTAACCCAAATAACGGATTACTTGCCCTTTTGTCTAGAACGTGCTTGGTCTCCCTTTCTCTTTTCTTCTGAATACGGATTACCCGAAAACGTGAGTTTGTAATTGTGTTTCTTTACTCTGTGTATTACTCTTCTTCGATTTTGAACTCGTATATATATATATATATATATAAAAATTTAAATTACACAAAGCACGACACAGAAAAGAGAATACAAAGAAAACTTACAGAATTCAATATTTCGAACTGTTGTTCGTCATCAGGAGAGTAGACTAGTAGAGAGGACGAAGTGAGAGAGATCTCCACACGTCGAAGAACGGAGCGCGAATGAAGAAATAAAGAGTCAACCGAAGAGAGCAGCACTAGCGTAAAAAAGGAGCTAGGCACTAAACGTCGGAGAACGGAGAAAGCAAAAACAATAGATAAAATTATAAAATTAAAAATTATAAATTAAAAATTATAAAAAAGGAAATAATAAAAAAAATAAATAAATAAATAAAATAAAAAATATATATAATAAAAAAAGGAAAAAAATATATATAATAATAAAATAATAAAAAAAATATATATATATGAATATGAATATATAAGTTAAAAATAAAAGGAAAAACAAATAAAAGTTAACGCTTCTGATTTAAACCGGGATCTGATCGGGCCCCCAATAACCATATGTGGGCCTCCTCAGACGCTCTTAATGTCAAACTACGGTCATCAGTGGTCACTAGCTTAATGATTTGAACAGAAAAGCAGTCATTAAAAGAAAGGTTATGGCTGTTGGCATGGATAGCTACAGGAAGCTGTTAGCGCTGACCGACCGAAGCTCTATGGTTGATATACATATATACATATATATATATATATATATATTCAATGTTTTGTTATTGAGGGCTAGGTCAAATAAAAGAAAATAAACTCCTTTCTAGGCCGACGTTTCGATGTATTTGTACATCTTCTTCAGAGCTATAATTAGAGTAAGACTATAATACATTTATCAAAACAATCTACAACTCACATAGAGAACTAACACACATTTTTTTTAAGACCAACAGATACATACAAAAGGTTATTTTAACCTTTTAGGTCTTCATGTAACCTTCATATGTTCACCCGCCCTGTTTTGTGGAAATGATAGATGAATATAACAAGTAGTGTTTTTCGTACTTAGAACCAATTAATTCTTATGTAACTTAAATAACCATTAGCACACTTTCCAAGGTAAAACTAATTTCCTTTTGTCTGATACTTTTAAATAGATGTGTACTCAACAACTCTGATTATAAAATAACCTTTTGTATGTATCTGTTGGTCTTAAAAAAAATGTGTGTTAGTTCTCTATGTGAGTTGTAGATTGTTTTGATAAATGTATTATATACATGCATATTGTTATTACCACTGAGGTTAGTAAGATTAATATTAGAATTAGAAAAAACCGTCATACCTCGTAAGTTGATATCGGAGATGTTGGAGCGCTTTCGGATCTGGTCCATCTTCAGTTGCGAATGAAGATGGACCAGATCCGAAAGCGCTCCAAGATCTCCGATATCAACTTACGAGGTATGACGGTTTTTTCTAATTCTAATATTAAATGTATTATAGTCTTACTCTAATTTTAGCCCTGAAGATGATGTACAAATACATCGAAACGTCGGCCTAGAAAGGAGTTTATTTTCTTTTATTTGACCTAGCCCTCAATAACAAAACATTGAATAGAATAGAAGAAGTCAATAACAATTTTTGAGTTTATATATATAATATAAAAAGATTTCACATAAACACGTGAAATAACAATCAATGATCAAACCTTATATTTTGATCATATATATATAATATATGAGTCGTTGTCTACCTGCGGAACGACTCGTTTATATCTTCCTGATGACGAGGCCATCGAAATATAGTCCTGAATTTCTGTTTCATTTCTGTGTGTTCTTTTTGTCAATATAGTTTTTATAAATATATACTGCAATGTAGAATTTAATACATCATTTAGCATGAATTTTGATGTCCATATTTTATTCTGATCCAGTTTCTGGATATCCTTTTTGATTTACTTAAATGGATTGTTTATCTTACAACATAACATAGTTCTCCAATTGAATGCTTGAGAAATTCATATCTGAATAAATTTTAATCTTTATAACACTAATTTAAAGTACAAACTACATGTTTAAACTTGTCAACTTAAAAAAAAATTATTTCAGTTTTTATCATATGTAGGTAATACTGTGGTTTTCATTAATTGTCATTCAGAGTAGTAAATTTGTGCAGTACAGTGGTGACTCCTAACTCCCAGATCTCTGAAATACAAGCGGTCAAAATTTGGTCAATTCACAATTATATCAAAATTCGGTCTGTTGCAAAGGAGGCATGTCTCATTTTGAAGCATCCCCCTCCCTCTTTTAATGAGGTAATGAGTAATTACCGTCTAATAATGGGTAATCCGTTATTTCAAAAAGGGACTGGTAGGATTTTCCCTTAATGTGTTCGACTTATTTCTTTTCAATAATACTGTCATGTGATGCTTGAATAAGGAAGTTAAGATTCTTAAAGGGAACGAGAACATTGAATCAAAAATAATAGAAAGAGGCAGCTATCGGGAAAAAATAGAAACAGATTATA
Organism: Hermatobates lingyangjiaoensis; assembly: GCA_026182355.1. Lineage (NCBI taxonomy): Eukaryota > Metazoa > Arthropoda > Insecta > Hemiptera > Hermatobatidae > Hermatobates > Hermatobates lingyangjiaoensis. The sequence continues at coordinate 60,040 of JAPFBL010000382.1, forward strand.
CGATAATCCCCAATTCATGAAAGATCTACTCAGGACTTTAGTAGTCGATGAACTTAATACGAATTTGAAACTGGCTAATTTAAGAACATGTTTCCAAATTAAAATTTAAATTTTGAATTGACATTTTAATTGTAATATGAATACTTAGTGTAGAAAGATAATTATTTTTGGTTTTAGCTACCTCTTATTTCTAAAATGAATGAAGAATGCAGAAGATCATGTCGAAACAAAATCAGAGATATTTTGGCAAGATTAATTCGGTGGTATGGTGGTAAGTGCGTTTTTAATAATTTGGCTTATATTGAAGTATTTTAAAATTAAGTTGTAGTTGTTTGGTATATCTGTTAATGTGTGAATTTCTTTATTTATGTATATTCTTTTTTTTTAAAATGTTAGACCTCATCGTTTTTTGAATACTGCTTTTATTTTTTGTTTTATCTACTTTGTCACTTTTTTAAAAAATATTTTAGCATTTTTATATTGCATTTTAAAAAAAAAATGAATTTTGTTAATACTGACATTATATTAATACACTAAATTGAATAAACGGTCCACATGGACTATAAAACTTTAAATTACACAAAGCGCTACACAGAAAAAGGAATAAAAAGCACACTTACTGAATTCTCAATATTTAGAACTGTTATTCGTCATAAGGAGTAAACTAGAATAGAGGACGAAGTGAGAGAGATCTCTCCATGTCATTCGCGCTTCCCTTCTTTCGACGTGGGGAGATCTTCGTCCTCTCTTCTAGTCTACTCCTGATAACGAACAACAGTTTGAAATATTCAGAATTTAAAGTATTATATTAATATATACATAAATATTATATATAATATATATTCAGTACAGTAGATTTATTATTATGAAGTGTATGAATTGTGAAAATAAAATAGTTTATTTAATTATTCGTTTTACTGGAATTGTTATTCATTCTGAGGTAAAATGGATAAACAAACAAAAGTCTCCACACAAATATTTGGAGACTTTTTGTCCACACACATTTGTGTGGAACACACACTCCACACACATTTGTGTGGAGACACACACTCCACACACATTTGTGTGGAGACTTGTTTAACCATCTTACCTCAGAATGAGTAAATACCACATAATTACGGATTGCACAACTAAGGAATTTTTATTTTCTTAAAAGTGTGTGTTAAAGATGTTCATATTAGCTGTTTAAAAAATAAAATATTAGTATAATTAATGGCTGGTGTGTGTTTCCTTTTTTAGGAGACATCATTCTTGGATTAGTTCCTACTCATGACGTTATTTTAAGGACGAGAGTAAAGAATTTAGCTAAAATTCATTCAAGAAGAAAGAAAATGAGAGAAGAGGAAAGACAGAAGAAGGCGGCAAATGAAGAAATGAATGAATTTAATATTCCAGTGGCCAAACAAAAAAGGTTTTTATGATTTACTCTATTATTTTTAAAAAATATCGTGTAAGAAAAGAATCATATTTTGCAAATCTCATTAATTTAAAGTTATCTCGTCGAAAATTTAACACTACTGATAGCAGAAGGTTTTTCATTAAATTGTAAGTAAGTCAAAAGAGTTATTGCTACCACAGACAAAAATAGGAAGTATAATTTCTCTTATTTTTTTCTCCCTGCCATACCGGTTGCACAAGGTGGCCATTACTAAGAGTTTACTGTATGTATTTAGATTTGTCTATCAGTTATTTTACCAGTACATATTACCATTTAGTTTCTACATTATAATTTTGTTATTGCTTTTATAGTTTGTCAAGTTTATATATATTTTATTATAGGTTCTAAAAGTTTCTATAGTTTGTTGGTTAGTTTGTTGAAAGTTTCGTGAATATAATTTATATATATATATATATATATATATATATATATATATATATATATATATATATATTTATTGAAAATGATCGCAGTTACTGCATTCACGACCTTTTTGTTAACAGATTCTAACCTCCTGGCTATTTTCCTTATTGTACTAGGTAAACTATAAATCAGGTTCGCCAATGACATTTCCAAGTAAATAGGTCCAATGAACGAAAGAAATTTAATCAAATTAAAACTGTTTTTAATTAAATTGTTGAAATTGTATAAGTTTCTTTTTATTTTCAGTATTGAAGAGATTTTGGCTGATTCTGATTCTGATTTTGACAATGATAAAGAAGATGACTTGCCGAAAAAGAAAACCAAAGGGAAGACGTGGATAACAGAACTCCCAGGAGAGATAGTGGACTTTACGGACAAGGGAACAGCTAAGAAAATCTCTTGTATGACATTTTTTGATTTTTTTTCTCTGTGTTCTTTTCTTTTAATCCTTTCATATATATATCTTAGTCGTACATTAAGGCATATTGTTTTACTCATTAGATCAACTATTTTCTGTTCTTATGTTCATATATATATATATATACTTTTTTGATGAAAATACGATCCGAAATGGACGTATACAGTTCAATGTACATAATGAAACATAGAAAAATTAAAAACACACACTTACAGTCTCTAATTTTTGGTTGAACCGTCTTCAGGAGAGATAAGAGAGGGAAACCAAGCGCACTGGTACAGAGACGGTTGGAGACTGTCTCCAACCGTCTCTGTACCAGTGCGCTTGGTTTCCCTCTCTTATCTCTCCTGAAGACGGTTCGTCGACCAAAAATTAGAGACTGTAAGTGTGTGTTTTTAATTTTTCTATGTTTCTTTATGTACATTGAACTATATTTGTCCGTTTTGGATCGGATTTCCAACGATTGAACTATATTTGTCCGTTTTGGATCGTATTTCCAACGAAAAAGTACATATATATATATATATATATATATATATATATATATATATATATATATATATAATATATATATATATATATATATATGTTTATATATTGTATTGTAGATTAGAATAATGTAATATAAATTATATTTTTTAGCTTCTAAACCAGTTTCGAAGACTGAACAAATGAATACTTACCAAAAGCCAGTAAAGAAATCGTCTGAATTTAAAACTGCTCCTGATGGTAGATTAATTATCACTGATGATACATCTGATGATGAAACTGATAATAAGAAATCATTTATGATACCAGGCCTTGAAGATTCAGGTAATAAATTTATTAACCTAATGTTTGTTGGTATTTGATGCCAAATCTTGGAAAGTGTTTTTATTTAAAGAGAAACTGTGTGTTTAAAAAATTATTGAAATAATTCAGAAAACAGGATTTAATTACCCATGTATTATCCTTTTTTTTTTTTGCTGAATAAATTTATTGTTTGTATTTTAGTATAAATAATTATATTTTCATAAAATTATGTCTTTCTAAGTTCTTTTTTTATTAGCTTACCTATATTTTCAATAATTTTGTTTACCTTGAATATATACACATTTTTGCAACAATAGTAAAATTTTGTTTATTAAAGTAAAAGTTTAATCAGTGAATTATTCAAATATACCATTGTGTTTGCAAAACTGAATTATACCTTGGAAATTATAATACATTTTTATATGGATTAGGAGATATTAAATGGGTTTTTCAAAAAGATGATAATTAACTTATTTCTGAGGATATTGGGCTTACTTGCAGTAATGCTGAATAAAGTATACTCTAGATTTTTTTTTATGCGAAATTTAACCCGTTAATCGGACGAGCTGAATAAATTAATATACATATTAACGTATAAAATTAACCAGGGTAAGAAAATCAGAAATGTGACCTAAGCCTTTTTGACCAAAACAAATGGACTTCGTCAGAGTCTCACTCATACTCAGTATGAGTCTCATTAATAATTTCACTCATACATACTATAGTACTATACTATGTATGATACATAGTACGAATGAGACTCTGAGGAAGACCACTTGTTTTGGTTGAAAGATCTTCGTCATTTTCCTAATTCTCTTATTGTGGTTTGGAAGTTGATTTTTATTTCACGTGTTTCCTGTGGTATTTATATATAGTTAACAAGATTTCACAATAAACACGTGAAATAACAATCAATGTTCAAATTACAATAAGAATAGGGGGGACTAAGATCTTTCAACCGTAACAACCGGTCTCTGTCAAGAGTCAAAACCCAACTCTGACAAAGACCGCTATACTTTCCTTATAATATAATACATGACTGTTCAAACCACAGTAAGAAATGATTAAAAAGACTAAAATTAAAAAAAAAGACTTTTTTAATAATAAAAAAAAACTTTTTTAAGATAAAAAAGATCTTTCAACCGTAACAAGCGGTCTTTATCAAGAGTCAAAACCCATCTCTGACGAAGACCGCTATACTTTCATTATAATATAATACATGACTGTTCAAACTACAGTAAGAATGATAAAAAAGACTAAGATCTTTCAACCATAACAAGCGGTCTTCATCACAGTCAAAACTCAACTCAACTCCCGTTGAGTTTTGTCTCCGAGGAAGACTGTTCAGTCTTTTTCCCCATTTCTTATTGTGGTTTGAACATTGAGTGTATATAGGTGTGTTATCTACCCACCTATTCGGATAATCCGGATTCGGTCAATTTTCTAGGTTCAAAAGTCAAACTCTCGTGGACATTTCGATTTTATTTAAAACGTTTTTGATAGGCATTTCCTCCATATACTATTTTTATCTCTTCATAAAAACCCATATCTCTTTTTAATAAATCTGGGTTTTTATGTTTGTGTATGTAGAAGATGCCTATGAAAAAAGTTTTAAATAAAACCGAAACGTCGGCAACCAGTTTGTTTTTTAAACCTGGAAAATTGACCGAATCCTGATTAGATAACAGACCTATTCATCAAACGGTCAATATATGATCGAATTTATTATATATATCTATACAAGTTCAAAAAATTTTTTTGGAACAAAGAATTGTCTAAATGACATTTATTTTAGATGATGATCTGGATGACTACCAATCGTCAGTGGGTGATGGAATGAGTCAGTCTGGAGAGGTTGATGTAAAGAACAGAAAGAGAGCGCTGAGTTCGGCAGGAGGTTCAACCAAGAGTGGCTTTGGAGGTATAAAAGTTAACAACACATTTATTTTACATCATTGGTCAAACTAAAGCAGAGGTTCCCAAAGTGGATTCCGCGGAACCCAGGGGTTCCTTAACGTACTAACATTTAGTAAAATATTTTTCTAAAAAAATTTTTTTGTGGGTATGGATGTATTCTACATTTCTTATGAATCATGAAACCGAATAATGTTTATATCTACATATAAGTAGAAGTGGTCAACATTTTATTCATAGTTAGGATGAATCACTAGTCAGTTTTTGGAACTATCTGATTCCTGAATTTCCTGCTATTGCAAAAGTAGCACTTCATACATTGCTGCCATTTCCTACTACCTACTTATATGAAACTGGATTTTCCCTTTAAACTGCCATAGTAGAAACCAAATACCGAAGTAGACTTAATGTTGGGGCTAACTTAAGAATCAAATTCTCAACTATAAAGCCAAAAATGATTACAAAACAAACTCTGTGTTAAAATTGCTAGTAATTCTGTTTTATGTTTTATGCACTTGTGGAAGATATGTAAATTAAAATCTTTTAGTTTAGAATTTTTTTTTCGAAAAATACACATTGTAGTAATATTACTTGTTTAATTGTTTTTAAGCATACACGTACTATTTAAAAAGGCATATGAAAATATTTATATTATGATTGTATAAAATCATTAGAATCTGGGGTTCCCGGGAAAGTTACTGGAACCAAAAAGGGTTCCGCGTCGAAAAAGTTTGAAAAACTGTGAACTAAAGTAATCATTCGGTTTTGTTTTCATACAAACCAAAAGTCATCTGTTACAAGTATGATATTTGGGGTAGGTTTTTTTATAAAAACAAAAATTCACCTGTTGAATACATCTTCTTTATAAATAAAACTAGCAAATGTACCCGTCTTTGACGGAATCAAAAATTCTATTATGCTTGGTATTCCAAAATATCAATTATAGTATATTACTAATACTATAATAAAAAATTATAGAATAGTAGAAAACACCATTATTAGTACAGTGTTAAACAAATGCCTCTGTATACACTACATTAGCTGTCTGTCCTTCAGGTTCATGGAAGAACAATCAGTTGAAACCTCTGACTATTGAGCAAGTAAACTACAGTTGACCATGTGAGAAAAACTGGTTTCGCTAACTTGAATTCCTGGGTTAAAGTCTCCCTTTGCGACTTAGTTAACGTCATTGCGAAATAGACTCTGACGGGACTTTGCAATCATTTGAACGGAAACAGACAGTGGCTCGGAATCAATGGTATGCGTCGTATACACACAGACTCCCCAATACCACATCCAGTCATTATGTCCGTCTCTATGGCATATCTGTGTAGAGCACGAACTCAGAGTCGTGTCCCGTTGCACAGTTTTGAGGCACTCATGTTTCATAACATTAAATTTGTTACTGCTATAAATTGCTCCTACTTTAAGTTTTTACTCATGTGCAGGGAGTCCAGGAAAAATAAATTGAGAGTCAAGAAATTCAATTAGATAATGAACTGCTTCTTCATCACTAATCCAATCTCTTTACTGACTTGTAAGGTCTTTCCTCGGTATGATATAGCATAAGAACTTGTTTGTTGATTTTTCCTGCCTGTCCGTATTAAGAGTTGAGAATTGCTCGTTTACAAAATTATTTATTCGTAATAGATAGTACATCCTCAACTCTGGGAAACACTTTTTCAAAGATGTCAAATACGCAATATATTCATATGCTCAATTGAAATTAAAATCAACTAACAATATCTACTTGCCACACCTGTGTATTTTCAAAACAAACTTGTCTGTGAAGTTAGGAAAATACAGCTAAAAGCCCCATAACTTCGCTTCTGTACTGAATTAATAATCTATTTAGAGCCCATATTTTAAGTTAGGCATACACAAATCCAGTGTCAAAGTTTCAGCTCGCCATGTCTTATGGTGGCTGAGTTTACTTGTGACAAACATTTTTGCGTTAAACGTCCATAACTCCACTTCTACGTTGAATTTCCAAATAATTCAGAGCCTATATTTTAAGTTGGACCTACACAAATCAACTGTAAAAGTTTCAGCTTTATATGTCTTATGGTAGCTGAGTTTACCTGTGACAAAGTTTTGCGGACAAACCGACAAACCGACAAACCGACAAACCGACAAACCGACAGAAATTTTTCTAAGGGTGGATTCGGTTTCTCCAATGTATGAAACGTAAAGAAAACTTGAAATGAGTCAGTTCTAAGCAATGTACAGACAAAATCATTATTTTATTTATAAAGATAATGATTTTGTCTGTACATTGCTTAGAACTGACTCATTTCAAGTTTTCTTTACGTTTCATACATTGGAGAAACCGAATCCACCCTTAGAAAAATTTCTGTCGGTTTGTCGGTTTGTCCGCAAAACTTTGTCACAGGTAAACTCAGCTACCATAAGACATATAAAGCTGAAACTTTTACAGTAGATTTGTGTAGGTCTAACTTAAAATATAGGCTATGAATTGATTGGAAATTCAACGTAGAAGTGAAGTTATGGACGTTTAACGCAAAAATGTTTGTCACAAGTAAACTCAGCCACCATAAGACATAGCGAGCTGAAACATTGACACTGGATTTGTGTGTGCCTAACTTAAAATATGGGCTCTAAATAGATTATTAATTCAGTACAGAAGCGAAGTTATGGGGCTTTTAGCTGTATTTTCCTAACTTCACAGACAAGTTTGTTTTGAAAATACACAGGTGTGGCAAGTAGGTATTGTTAGTTGATTTTAATTTCAATTGAGCATATGAATATATTGCGTATTTGACATCATTGAAATGGTGTTTCACAGAGTTAAGGATGTACTATCTATTGAGAATAAATGTTTTGTAAACGAGCAATTCTCAGCCCTTAATATGAACAGGCATAAGAAATCAACAAACAAGTTCTTACGCTATATGAAGCCGAGGAAAGAACTTACAAGTCAGTAAAGAGATTGGATTAGTGACGAAGAAGCAGTTCATTATCTAATTGAATTTATTAACTCTGAATTTATTTTTCCTGGACTGCCTGCTCATGAGTAAAAACTTAAAGTAGAGCACCAATCATGCTACAATTTAGTAGCAGTAACAAATTTCATGTTACGAAACATGAGTGCCCCAAAACTGTGCAACGGGACACGACTCTGAGTTCGTGCTCTACACAGATATGCCATAGAGGCGGACATAATGACTGGATGTGGTATTGGGGAGTCTGTGTGTATACTTCACATACCATTGATTCCGAGCCACTGTCTGTTTACGTTGAAATGATTGCAAAGTCGGGTCAGAGTCTATTTCGCAATGACGTTAACTAAGTCGCAAAGGGAGACTTCATCTAACGCAGGAATACAAGGTAGCAAAACCAAGTTTTTCTCACATGGTCAAATGTAGTTTACATGCTCAACGGTCAGAGGTTTCAACTCTTTCTTCTACCTGAACCTGAAGGACAGACAGCTAATGTAGTGTATAAGCTGGAGGCATTTGTTTAACACTGTAGTAATAATGGTATTTTCTACTATTCTATAATTTCTAATGACATTTTGAAATACCAAAAATGACGGAACTTCTGATTCCTCCGTGGTATAGCCGAAAGGCAATAGGCACACGGCAATAAACCAAAACAGGAACTTCTGATTCTGTCAAAGACGGGTACGTTTGCTATGTATTATATATAACTGTCAACTTTTTTTTAATTTAATATTTGCTTAATAAATACACTGGTAATAATGTAAGGTATGGGACCAGAGTAGCCCAGTGGCTTGCGTGATCGCCGATGACAGTAGTGCAAATTTATTATAAATAAATGTAACAAACAAATATTTTTTTGAATTTAAAATGTGGATAATATAAAAGATGGTAATAAAGTAAAGGGATCTAGCCAGGGTTGCCAGTAGCTTGCTTGCTCGCCGATGACAGTAGTGCAAATATATTATACATAAACACAACAAAAATATTTTTTTTTAATTTAATATTTGCGTAATATAAACACTGGTAATAAAGTAAGGTATGGAACCAGAGTAGCCCAGTGGCTTGCGTGCTAGCTTTTGACTGGGAGCACGTTAATTAGAACTAACTCATTTCAAGTTTTCTTTACGTTTCATACTTCAGAGTAGCCACATGTACCCTTAGAATAATTTCTGTCTGTCGGTTTGTCCACAAAATATTGCTACCATAAGACATATAAAGCTGAAACATTGATTGTAGATTTGTGTATGTCTAACTTAAAATCTAATCTTTGTATACAGAGGCTTTTTTTTAGCACTGTACTAATAATGGTATTTTCTACTATTCTATAACTTCTAATTGTAGTATTAGTATAATACTATAATTGATATTTTGGAATACCAAGTATAATAGAATTTTTGATTCCGTCAAAGACGGGTACGTTTGCTAGTTATAAATAAAATAATGATTTTGTCTGTACATTGCTTAGAACTGACTCATTTCAAGTTTTCTTTACGTTTCATACATTGGAGAAACCGAATCCACCCTTAGAAAAATTTCTGTCGGTTTGTCGGTTTGTCGGTTTGTCGGTTTGTCCGCAAAACTTTGTCACAGGTAAACTCAGCTACCATAAGACATATAAAGCTGAAACTTTTACAGTAGATTTGTGTAGGTCTAACTTAAAATATAGGCTATGAATTGATTGGAAATTCAACGTAGAAGTGAAGTTATGGACGTTTAACGCAAAAATGTTTGTCACAAGTAAACTCAGCCACCATAAGACATAGCGAGCTGAAACATTGACACTGGATTTGTGTGTGCCTAACTTAAAATATGGGCTCTAAATAGATTATTAATTCAGTACAGAAGCGAAGTTATGGGGCTTTTAGCTGTATTTTCCTAACTTCACAGACAAGTTTGTTTTGAAAATACACAGGTGTGGCAAGTAGGTATTGTTAGTTGATTTTAATTTCAATTGAGCATATGAATATATTGCGTATTTGACATCATTGAAATGGTGTTTCACAGAGTTAAGGATGTACTATCTATTGAGAATAAATGTTTTGTAAACGAGCAATTCTCAGCCCTTAATATGAACAGGCATAAGAAATCAACAAACAAGTTCTTACGCTATATGAAACCGAGGAAAGAACTTACAAGTCAGTAAAGAGATTGGATTAGTGATGAAGATGCAGTTCATTATCTAATTGAATTTCTTGACTCTGAATTTATTTCTCCTGGACTGCCTGCTCATGAGTAAAAACTTAAAGTAGGTGCACCAATGATGCTGCAATTTACAGCAGTAACAAATTTGATGTTACTAAACATGAGTGACCCAAAAACTGTGCAACGGGACACGACTCTGAGTTCGTGCTCTACACAGATATGCCATAGAGGCGGACATAATGACTGGATGTGGTATTGGGGAGTCTGTGTGTATACCACGCATACCATTGATTCCGAGCCACTCTCTGTTTCCATTCAAATGATTGCAAGGTCCCCTCAGAGTCTATTTCGCAATGACGTTAACTAAGTCGCAAAGGGAGACTTTATCTAACGCAGGAATTCAAGTTAGCGAAACCAAGTTTTTCTCACATGGTCAACTGTAGTTTACTTGCTCAATAGTCAGAGGTTTCAACTGATTGTTCTTCCATGAACCTGAAGGACAGACAGCTAATGTTGTGTATACAGAGGCATTTGTTTAACACTGTACTAATAATGGTGTTTTCTACTATTCTATAACTTCTAATTATAGTATTAGTATAATACTATAATTGATATTTTGGAATACCAAGAATAATAGAATTTTTGATTCCGTCAAAGACGGGTACATTTGCTAGTAATTATATAATTGGCTGGTGCTTTTATTAGTATAGTTCTATAATTACAAGACATAACCTTTGAGAAAATAAAATGAAATTATACCCAAAAGTAGAACATTATGTGGATATGAGTTTAGGTATTTTTTTTTTTCAAAATTACATTAACCAAAAGGGCGATATTGTACCTTTTATGTTTTTAGAAAATTGTCAAAATACTAAACCTATTATTAGCAATTAATAAAAAAAAATGTCATAAAATCCCGATTACAGCAAAGGTCGAGATTAATATAATTAATATACCTATAAAAATTAAAATTAATTTTGGAAGTGGATGACTTGCTATACTTGTTGGATTTGGTTACATTTGTGATGGACGAACAGACTGATATGGATTCTTTTATAATAGTATAGATATTTCTATTTTATCATTGCTATGAAAGGAATTAGTGTAATTTGGTCTATATGTCCATAAAGGAGTGGTACAAATTATTATTAATTTCAATGAAATTTTAGGTGGGGTTGGGATACACAGAATTCTGAAAAAGAAGAAGAAGGCTTCATCAGAAAGTGGACCTAAAGTTTATACAGGAGCAGTCTACAAAGCAAAGAAGGCGAAGGGAGATGTTAAAAAGAAAGGTTTGCCTGATCCATATGCCTATCTGCCTTTCAACAGGAGCAACCTTAACAAAAGGTCTTTATTTGTGTTTAAACTTTTTTTTTTAGAAAAAGAAATGCTTACTTTTCATTTTTGAAACCTATAATTCATACTTCTGACTTATCACTATTTCACAATTATAATCAGTCATTATGTATCATTAAAAGAGTATCATTTCCCATCTAATAATGACTTGTGAAAAAAAATGGCTTTCGAATATTTAGTCATTACAATTAATGAATGGTTTCGTGTTTTTCTGAGTCAGACGTTTGAAACCTGTAATTGATACCTCTGACTTATCATTATTTCACACTTGTAATCAGTCATTATGTTGTGTTTAATGATTTTAATGAAAAGAGTATCATTTCCCATCTCTAACCACTATAGGTTTAATCTAAGGTGATTAACTATTTTTCTTTCAGCAGTTCATTGGTCTCCTAGAGAGGCTTCACAATCAACTGCGAAGACTTTACCGAAGGAGAAGTGGATAGGGTTGTTCGAATCGTGTAGTTCTTATTGATTTAGGGCTTTTACGATGGCTTGCAGAAATTGTGTGTAGGTCTAGTAGTCTAACCTTTCCCTATGATTGGTTGACTTCATTGTAATGTTTCCAACCTAATGGTCATATTGGTGATAATACTATGTTGTGCATTATCTTCATTTGGTATAAGAGCTTCAAAGTGACTGTGGGTTTTATCACAAAGTGACAAGCAAGAAGTCCTGTGGGAAAAGCAGATAATCTCGTTAGAATAGCTTTTCATTAGCTATTCTAATGAAATAGCTAATCACCATAGCTAATGGTGATCAATAGCTTGATCACCATACTTGTGTAAACATTTCTCTTTGGCCAAGGTGGTGGACATACCTGAATTAAACAAGATGAAAAGTAAATTTCAGAGGACTTAAAGTGTGATATTCTAATAACCTTTTCAGTACCGAAAGCCTTATAACGGCACTATTTCTTCGAAACTTTTGTTTCTCATTACAGTTCTTGAATGTTCTCATAGATTGTAATTATTCATTTAGATTGATATAGATTTAGTCACCTACTCTATTTAAAATTCCTTATTGAGTTCTTAAAGTTGATTTATTTTTCTCTTTTTTAGAAAAAAGCTAAAAGCAATAAGTCAATTAAAATCATTCGTTCATGGAGCGCAGAGAGGGGTGAAGATTGGAACCAAAAATAAGCTGAAGAAGCAAATGAAGAAACGCTAATTTCACTAGAACAACAAAACTTTTTATCTCATGAACTCCTATCTGTTGACGGATGAAGTATATACATTTATACTAAATGATGAACAGCAGTAATCATTTAGACGGTTGTATAGCAATAAATTAAAAGTTTTTTTTTTATATATTTTCGTAAATCAGTACAAATATTTTACACTACTGGAACTTTATAGTAACATAAATTGTTTGATTATATTAAACATGAATGAAATTTTGTTTATGTTATTAAAAGTGCTCTGAAGGAGACCATTTGGATGAAATGTCTTGGTAAAAAAAGAATTGTTTAAAAAATAAGATTAATTTTAATTTTACAATTTTGCTGTGATGAAGTATACGTATACACCTACGTATAAACATTCAAACCACAATAAGAAATGACAAAACAGATTAAGATCTTTCAACCATAACTATGATCGCTCAATTGAGATTTGACTCTGACAAAGACACTTGTTATGGTTGAAAGATCTTAGTATTTTTTCTCATTTCTTATTATGGTTTGAAGGTTGATTGTTATTTCACTTGGTTATTGTGAAATCTTGTTACCTACGTACAATTGGAGGAATGGTACAATAATAAACATTGAGTTTATATAAAAAAAATAAACAAAACAAAATAATAAAGGAAGTCAGAAAATGTTCCGGGCTGTGTAAACAGCTAACTTTTTTTCATTCCGTTGTTTTTGATCATGAAGTATTTTAATTTATTAATAACTGTCCGGGTTTGAAAGATACGTTTTATAACTACATTTTTCCACCTTTACCATTTTGGTTAACTTTGTATTACATAAAAACTAAAATTTACGATTTATTTTTCACATGCCTATTATTAAATTAAATTATTAATTTTTTTGATTTTCGTTTCAATGTCAATGCGTTCTGTAAATACCATATTTGTATTAACAGAACCTTGTACCATTGTTTAGCAGTTAACTTCGCCTTTTTATTGAATTAAACTATTTGATTATTATATTGTAAACATTGTTTTAAATGAATTTAATAGTTTACAGTGTTATTATTATTTCAGATGTAATGAAACAACCTTGAAATATACCTTCTGTTTGATTGTAGCGTAACTTCTTTGTTCAATTTTGGAGATAATATTTTTTTTTTAACAGATATAACTTTATTTTTAATATATTCTATATTTAAGTATTTTGGTGTTATTTGTTTTTCGAAATTTGTTATCAAAGGCTCTAAATTTAGGCCTTCTTTTTGTTGATAAGAAGAAAAACATTTTATTTTGCATTTAATTTTTGTTGGCATTAGTTATTTGAAATTATCTTTATTGTCTGAAGTAAACTCATGTGAAATGTTCAGATGAGAGTTTTCGAGGGAATCACTTCTCCTGATGATGACTTTGTCAGAATATAGCCAAGTGATTTTTACTCTTTTTCTTTCTCTGAGAAAAAGTTTTTTTCAGTCTTCCATTGATTCATGTAACAACAACTCTGGGTCTCGATTTATGCGAAGAAATAAATCTGAACGCGTCTTCCCTCGGAGTTGATGCTAAGCCGTCGGTCCCGAGCCTGTACGATGACAGGTACTTCTTAAAGATCCCTGCTTTAAAAACCACTTGAGTTAGGCAAAATTTAACATTACCAATTTAGAATATTCATTGTGTGGTATCACAAAGGGCAAACTTTGACTTATATGTATTCCTCAAGTAATTGCTTCTGCAACCTAACCTAAATATCAGCTGGAAAAAAATAATTTATTTAATTACAATATAATTTACACTTCTTAAATCATAATAATAATAATTTTATTTTAACATTATGAATAAATGAAAGAAATATCGAAACTTCCATATTGTACTTCTGAGTTGCTAGTTCTTACTTAAGTAGGTAGCTAACTAAACTAAATATCTGTCCTTATAGAAATGTTCAAATAAATGATTAAATGAACAGAAATCGGAGTGGTAATGAGTATCGACTTATTCCGTTCTGGAAGATCATCATTAACATTTAAAGAGAAGATCCAGCAAGCTCGTGAAAAACTCTTAGAATCCATCAGATACCCAAATTTCTCGAATGTCGCTTGACATATCTTGAGGAATCATAAGGGTGATTCTCGAACCCAGATTCCTCATATTAAATATTGCTTAATCCTGAGTGTTTCCAAACCTGTTCTCTTTATGAACTTGTGACTTCGCAACATTTTTTCCTCAATCTTCTCTCCTGATGTTGACGATGGTTTTTCAAATTCTTTAGCCCTGTATAAGACACCGTTATATTTTCAATTTTTTTTCCAGTTGATGAAATTTTCTCTTATTTTATGTTGAAAGCTTGACTGACTATATTCGAACATATTCCAAGACACAAAATTTCTTTTCATTGGAAGTGGTAGTGTTCATCAACCTGAAAACAGAAAAATATAAAGAACAGCAAATTTTAACCTGTTTCTATATTCTTTCTCTGTAAGTTTAAGTATATTGCAACAAGAATTGCCAAATAATTATTGACCTGAAAAATTATTTCAACTTTTCAAGAATCGCTATATTAAAGATTAAAACAATTTTACGAGTACAATAATGATTATATTTAAAACTTTCTACCTGAAGTATCTTAATTGTAAAGAATATACTATTTAGATGAACGATTTGCAGATGTTACATTTTTCAGTTGAATGGCTTAACCAAAAATTAGAGATTGTAAATTTGTGTCTTTAAGATGTTTGAATCTCCAGTATATTTGTGAATCATGTTATTCCAATGACAATTTCTCATCATTTCAGTTGGAATCGTATTCTTGCTTCCTCAAACATATTGTGATAGGAGTGTTATTTTGAGGAAATCGTTTATAACATTTAATATCTGTGTTGTATCAAAATAATTCCCCTTCTCACAATATTTTACAGTGTGATCTAACTGATATTTCTGTGTTAGAGAGCACACAGGAATTACTTGTATGTGTCTTGATCATCACCAGACCTTTGTCTATTATCGGGATACTCGTATGTGTCTCGATCATCGCCAGACCTTTTGCTATCAATGGGATACTCGTATGCGTCTTGATCATCGCCAGACCTTTTGCTATCAATGGGATACTCGTATGTATCTTGATCATCGCCAGACCTTTTGCTATCAATGGGATACTCGTATGTGTATTGATCATCGCCAGACCTTTTGCTATCAATGAGATACTCGTATGTGTCTTGATCATCGCCAGACCTTTTGCTATCAATGAGATACTCGTATGTGTCTTGATCATCGCCAGACCTTTTGCTATCAATGGGATACTCGTATGTGTCTTGATCATCGCCCGACCTTTGCCCATCACTGGGATACTCGTATGTGTCTCGATCATCGCCAGACCTTTGCCCATCACTGGGATACTCGCATGTGTCTTGATCATCTCCAGACCTTTGCCCATCACTGAGATACTCGTATGTGTCTCGATCATCGCCAGACCTTTGTCCATCACTTGGATGTTAATTTGGTGAAAAATGTAATAGAAACAAAGTAATTGCAATGGGTTAGTGTAATATAGTATTGGCTTCGAGTCACCATAATTGCCAGTTAGTTCAAACGTTGACTGCTTAGTCAGTAAAGTGAAAGGCGTGATGGCTTTAACTGTCAAAAGAGTGCGTGATCACAGAAATTAGCCTCATCGATAAAGAAACACTATTTTTTTTTATTTACCGTCTGAATGCTTTCCTTCTTTGACTGATCTTCATTTTAAAAGGTAATTGATCAAAGCATAATGCCAGGCTTCGTGAGAAAAAGGGTTTTTTCTTTGAATTTGGCCTTGGGAACGTTTTTGGTTTCGTGCTGGTCTAAGTGACTACTAATGTACTTCCTATTAGTTCGCTTTGCCACAAACAAATTTCTCTTGCGATAACCATTCTCACCTAATAACACTGACCTGAAAACTCACCTTTGGAGCCGATTTATTTGTCTTCAACTGGTATGAAATTTACTATTTAATATGCATTATAAATAAAACATGATGAATATATATACTGATCGTCATATATATATTCTTTACTAAAAGAATTTTAATAAAGAATATATTTTATAGTATATATAAAATAGATCAATGATCAAACCACAATAAGAAATGGGAAAACAAGACTAAGATCTTTCAACCGTGTAACAAGCGGTCTTCGTCAGAGTCAAAACCCAACGAAGTTGGGTCAGACTCTGACGAAGACCGCTTGTTACGGTTGAAAGATCTTAGTCTTGTTTTCCCATTTCTTATTGTGGTTTGATCATTGATTGTTATTTCACGTGTTTATGTAAAATCTTTTTATATATAAAATAGAATAAACAGCTTTATCAGGAGTTGGACAATTTTTCTTTCAAAATTGACGTTTCAGTTTTATTTAAATCATTTTCCATGCGAAAGAACTATGAAGTTATGAAAATAAAAAAAAAGAATGAGTCATTACATTAGAGGTTTAAAATTCATTCCGGAACTTTTTACACTAAACCTTTTATGTAATTGTTTTTGATTTTTCCAAATTTAATACTCTTGCCTCTAAAGAAACTTTTAAAGATAATCGAACGTTGGCTTTGAACCCGGAAAATCGACCTACTCTTTATACTGAAACAGTTAATTTATACTGAAATGTCTTAAATTGAAATATTTTGTTATACATATTTAATATTAAAGTATTGTTTTCTTGACCACAAATTACTAATAAACACTTTT
The DNA here is from genome assembly GCA_026182355.1 of Hermatobates lingyangjiaoensis. Classification (NCBI taxonomy): domain Eukaryota; kingdom Metazoa; phylum Arthropoda; class Insecta; order Hemiptera; family Hermatobatidae; genus Hermatobates; species Hermatobates lingyangjiaoensis. The sequence goes on from JAPFBL010000382.1 coordinate 77,322, forward strand.
TCTTCTTCTTGGAATTTGGTCAGGGTTAATATATGGAATCACCTTTTCGCCAACGTTTCGTCTTTATTTTAAGACATCTTCAGCGCTATAAACTAACAAAAAACAATGGACATTTGTCATATCTACTTTAAAATCATCATAACAAATTCAAAAAACTTACTTACTCAAGCCTAGCTTACGTTCGGTATTAGACGCTAGCCTTGAGTAAGTAAGTTTTTTGAATTTGTTATGATGATTTTAAAGTAGATATGACAAATGTCCATTGTTTTTTGTTAGTTTATATCCCTGAGGATGTCTTAAAATAAAGATGAAACGTTTGGCGAAAAGGTGATTCCATATATTAACCCTGACCAAATTCCAAGAAGAAGGAAAAGTGTTTATTTCAATTTATACAAGCCCTCTGTTTATGTTGAAAAAGATTTTATTAACTCAATTGATTTATTTTCAAGATTCATGACAAAGCTCTAACATTTCGATCTACATTGACAATTTTCAAGGAGAAATCATTAACAAGATGAAATTGACAATATACAAAATTTTGTTGACTTTTAATTTATTTTTTGATTCAATTTTTATATGTATTTCTATCTTGATTTTGTTTTTCTTATATTTTCTATTTATTGATAATCTTGTTCGATCTTTCGTTTATTTGATAATTTTATACTTTGTTTTACGTAATGCTCAACTTATATTCCCCTTCTATCTTTTTCCTTAGTCATATATTTTAATTTACGAGTATCTTTCCTAACTTACGTATTTCCTGATGCGTTATTCTATTCTTTTTCTTGATTCTTCAGTTTTTTAGCTTTATTTCTCGTTGGAAAAACTAGGGAAGGAAATATCAGGAAATTAAATGAAATTTATAGAAATGAGAGAATAACTAATTAAGAAAAATAAATATTCCATTATGACAGGGTTAATTTACGTATAGGGATAGTTTAAAAATACTTTTAATAAATAAACTATAATTGTAGCCTCCACTTAGTCGTAACACTACAAACTCTCGAAAGAGATAGATTTGAAGGGCATTCCCTTACAATGAATTTGTAAATCAATGTATAAACCATGTCAGTGACTGGCACCAGTGGGTGACGACAAGATTTCTGTTAATTTATCCCGACTTTTTATTTGTAATTGTTAATTTCGTAGTACTTATAATATGAGCTGGGGTAGGCCAGTGGCTTAAGTGCTCGTCTCTGGACTGGCAGATCGAAGGTTTGATACCTACTCTGGCACTCTAGGTACCAGGTCATTGGAACATTAAGAGCAACTGTAAGACCGATGAACTCGCCCTCTTTGGTACTACTCTCTCGACGCAGGATATCCTATATAATTTAGGAACCCCACTTTCTACATGTAAGCTACATCAAACAAAGATGGTTCGAGGAGGACACGTGTCTTATTTCAAAGCAGTTGTCGCCTTCCTGTAACTTCAGAAGAACTAAGGATCTTCTCTCTAAGAATAGAAGAATGGTAGCCAATGTGATCGCTGTTTCGTGTGTAAACACGCCGCCAGATTAGGAATGGAGGCGAGGGATTTTTGCAGGGCATGCCAGAACGAGGAAGAGGAAGAGACAGTTTCTCACTTTCTCTGTCAATGCCCTAGTTTGGCTCAAAGAAGATAAGAAGCATTAGGAGAGTACTTCTTTGAAAATCTTGAGAACTTAGCATCCACTGGTATCAGGGATCTCTCTAGATTTATTGTTCTCTCGAGATGGTTCAAGTGAACCAGGGACGGGGGAGAATAGCCCCAAATTCTTCATTGTGGTATCACAAGGGGCCGGCTTGCGGCCTATGTGTGTTCTCTCTCGGGACGGCGACTGTAACCTAACCTAACCTAACCTACTCTGGCACTCGACTTATCACGTGGGAGGCAAAAAAAAAACATGATTTATGAGAGGATGTTAAACGTCGGCCCCGAACATGTACGATATCAGGTACTCTTTAAAGATTTCTAGTCTAAATATTTTTGAGTTAGCCAAAATGTATGACTCTCAAATGGAGGAGTGTTCATTGTGTGGTATATCACAGGACCAGTGTGTGTTCTTTACAACCTAACTTAACCTAGTAATTCTAATACAATAAATTTGATTACGCAGTAAAAGTAATAAAACTACAACAAGAAAAACATAGAAGAAATGGAAAGATTGATTGCAGGTGATCTTGATCATTGTGATGGGTATTGTGATGAGGGGCAGTTCTGATTAATTGTTAATTAGTATTAATAGTATGACTCAGTACATTAAACAAGCTCTACAATTAAAAAAAAAACTATCAATTTATAATCCACTTTTAAAAGGAACTATTAAAATTCTATTAAGGTTGAATATCAAAGGCTACATAAATCTGTTTATAATCGTCCACTATTGAGAAGATAAATAAACCTTTTGTAATCTATTTCGAATGATAAATGAATGTAGGTCAAAAGCAAAAGAGATTAGCCCTTTTGATCCAAAGGCATTTGAATGTTTGTAAGGATAGGGCTGAATCGATAAAACATTAAGAAAAAAATGCCTCCCATCAAAGCATTGTTAATGTTCTTTAGCACTGAAAAGAATAATTGAAATATTCTTTTATATTTTTCACTTGGCGATATTTCTAAGACACCTTCGATCAGGTTTCTCCTTGATTTTATTCTTCCATCTATCTTGTTTACAGTTTTACATGTATCATTAGTTGTGCAATCCGTAATTGTGTGGTATTTACTCATTCTGAGGTAAAATGGATAAACCAACAAAAGTCTCCACACAAATGAAGTTTTATTCAACGCGTTTCGAACACTTTGTGTTCATCATCAGGTAGACACTATAATACAAATTATATCTAATTAGTTACAAAAATTAGAGTGAAATAATAAAATTCAATTAAGAGAATTCAAGACATACCCAAGGATGTGGTACTGACGGGTTGGTCAAGTGAAAACAACTAGTAGGAAACAGATCCGTTGCGAAAGAGTGGAGATCTGTTTCCTACTAGTTGTTTTCACTTGACCAACCCATCAGTACCACATCCTTGGGTATGTCTTGAATTCTCTTAATTGAATTTTATTATTTCACTCTAATTTTTGTAACTAATTAGATATAATTTGTATTATAGTGTCTTCCTGATGATGAACACAAAGTGTTCGAAACGCGTTGAATAAAACTTCATTTGTGTGGAGACTTTTGTTGGTTTATCCATTTTACATGTATATTGTGATATTCTTCTCTGAACTCTGACCTTAGCAATTATTTAAGGAACTGATTAAATTTTTTTGGGATTTCATTAAATCATTAAATGAGCCCATTATTTCTAACATTATGAAATTTTAGCTTATGAAAATCAAAAGTCTCCACACAAATGAACTTCATTTGTGTGGAGACTTTTGTTTGTTTATCCATTTTACCTCAGAATGAGTAGATACCACACAATTACGGATTGCACAAGTAATGATTATAACAAATTTAATGTAGTCTCCCAAATGATTTACTATATTTCACATAAATTTAGTAAAATTTATCATAAGCAATACATTTTAAATACATGCATATTTGGATCGTAGACACCACTTGCAAAACTGGAAGAATGACTACAGTAACGATTCATGAGGTAAGACGGATTTATCTAATAATTTGATGTTTACTAACAACTTTTGTGCTAATAATATTCATGTATTGAATAATATATTTGCTTATATAGGTTAACGCAACATTAGTATATTAAAGGGTAATGAAACACCTTTGTTTGGTGGAGCCAGGTTACGTTCTCGCCTCTGAAGTGGTAGGTCACGGGTTCGATACCCACCTGGCTCTCGATTTATTTAAGTCGGAGGTGAATAAATTTGAGAATGTCGTTCCTCGGAGAAGGACGTTAAACCATCGGTCCCGATGTTCAGGAGTACTTAAGGAGTACGATGTACAGGAGTACTTAAGGAGTACGATGTTCAGGAGTACGATGTACAGGAGTACTTAAGGAGTACGATGTACAGGAGTACTTAAGGAGTACGATGTTCAGGAATCCCAATGTGGAATGAACAGGTAATGTGGATCGCTTATTACTAAAATTAGTGCCAAATAATGAGACCCAACTCCCGGCTCTAGAACAGCGCTAAAAGGTAAAAGCCTTATAAGTACGGGTGTTGGAAAACAAAACAAATATAACCACCTATCACAATTGATAAATTAAGATTAGCTTTTAAATAAGCCTTCAGTTATATCAATCAAATTTATGAACAAAACATCATATCTCCATTTTGAGAAATAATAAGAGTATAGTTGACTTGCTGAATCATTTAAGTAGCTATCCGAAACTTCTAATGACCTAGCGATATATTGAGAGATTTCTATGTATTTTATTCATGATAACAATGATTGGGAGCCTCATATACATAGAACTAACAACATTAATAACGGATATTAACAATTATTGAAATCAAAGTAAGAATATTCTAATTTAAAGTGGGCTTATATAATTTATATAAAAATATGTAAATATCCAACTAATATAAATAATTATTTCACTTGATTATAAACTTTTTACATCATATTTTATTTTAAATACTGGAAGTTGGTAACTTTGTTTGAGCTTTTTATTTTATTTATGAGCTTTACTTTATAACTTCACTCTGCAAATGAATAACCACAACTGTTACATCATCAGGGCTTGGATTGTTTGATAACTGTACGTAAGTGCACAAGTCTGAACACGTTGTTAGCGACAGCATGGATAACATATCACTCCACTGTCCTTGTTTGAGGACATCATTATTTTAGGCCATATATATTCTTGAAGAGTGAACAAACGGTTACATAATATATCTCATATAAACGTTTGAAAAGAAAGAAGGAATGAAGAAAACATCACATCAAACAGAAAGTTAGTTCACAATTTAAAATTATCTTCTATTTTTTTCATTACATTGCGTTTAATTATGACTATTAAATGAAGACTAACTAAAGTAGATTGAATGCAAAAAAAAATTAAAGTCATCTTTACTAATTAGCATAGGAATTATTTTTAATTTAATACCACTAAAACTGAATCATTTAAATTAATATACAATTAAATTGTAATTTAAAAAAAACGTTATTCTTACCAAAAATAATGTAATATACCTTAATTAAATTATTTATAAATATTTAGACAATTATATAATTAATTGTTTTTCTATATATTAATAACAATAGATGCAATTCAAATACTAACTTTTAATATTAAAAAAAAAAAAGGAAAACAGTAATTGAAAATAGGTTTCCTGATGATGTTAATTAATTATAAGTTAACTATTAATTAAGTTAATTTAGAAATTAAGATAATTACGAAACATAATTAATGTTTGTTAATTTAAAGAAACCTATTCTGAATTGTAAGAATCAGTGGTCAAGAAGCTATATCACAATGACAATAGTAATATCAACAATTTACATCTATAGAAAGAAATATCACAAATATTAGTAAAAATATATTATATTATGATTAATAATAATATGACTAATGATTCAGTTTTTAATGAAATTTTAACTTTCATATTGTTTACAACTTTGTATACTTTTGTATATATAAAATACAATACAAAGTATACTTTGTATATACAACTATGTATACTTTGTATTACTTTTGTATACAAAGTTGTAAAATAATTTTAACAACCTTAAAAAAAAAATCAATATCAGAATATGAATGTAACTTTTTTTTTAAACAATGTTTCAATGCAAACATTAAGAAACTGTTATTTTACAACTTTTTTTTCGTTTTAAACTATTTTTATTAATCTAGCTTAAACTTATTTTTTTTTAAAATTCAGCTTAAATTAAATTTTAAAAAGTCAGAACCTTTTTGGGTAGTAATTTCTTAGGTTTCTTATATACATTATATTTATGTGTTTTTTTTTATTTAATTGTCAATGAATAGTTCATTACTTATTTAATATTACTAATGATTAATAGTTAACTTATTTATTGATTAAAAATTGAAAGAAATAATTTTAAACGTACACGACCGGTATATTGTGGTGTTTTTTCTGACATTAAAAGTTTACCATTTTGTTTTAATATTTTTACCTATAATTGTTAATACAATGAAATTTAAAGAAAATATATCAGATTCTGTTATAATATAATATAAAAGAATTTAGAAAAAAAAATGTTAAATTTACTTTTATTATTATAAAAGTATTATTTTATTATGTTAAGAAAATTATTATAAATTTTCTTTTTAGCTATGTAGGATTACTTGTTTTGTAATTAATGGATATCATTGAATGAATCCTCATATATTTGTTCACAAAAGTTATATAATTTTTCAACCGTGTACCTATCACTTATCAACAACCTTGCCAGTCGTGTTTGCTTTTCATCCCTTTCGTGTATTTATGTTTTTATTAAACTTAAATTTATTCCCGGGGTATTGGTGGTTAGCCCCGGGTGGCATTTAGAGGGGGCAAACAAATAAAAAATTAAATCAAAAATAAAAAAAACTAAAATAATAATGAAAATGAGTTTTCAGATCCTAATTGTTTTTATGTTTTATGTTTGTATACTGTTTTTAAACGAATTTTTCAATTGTAATAGTTGCAAATTAAAAATTAAATTTATTTTAAAATGTCAAAAATAATTTTTTTTAGAAAGGTTAAAAGTTTATTTTATTTGTTTGCGTAGCCAGTTAATTTAATGTAGCATTTTTTTTTATGATTTGACTTATACGTTATTGTTTTGAAAAATCTTTAGTTTTCTTTGATAACGACTGTATATGTATATGAGTAAAAAGATTTCACATAAACACGTGAAAAAACAATCAATGATCAAACCACAATATGAAATGGGAAAACAAGACTAAGATCTTTCAATTGTAACAAGCGGTCTTCGTCAGAGTCAAAAACCCAACTGTTGGGTTTTTGACTCTGACGAAGACCGCTTGTTACGGTTGAAAGATCTTCGTCTTGTTTTCCCATTTCTTATTGTGGTTTGATCATTGATTGTTATTTCACGTGTTTATGTGAAATCTTTTTACTCATATACATATATATATATACAGTCGTATATATATATATATATATTACAGTCGTATATATATATATTATATATATATACAGTCGTGTATATATATTACAATGTATTGTAATAAGATGAAAGTCTGGGACTAATAATAGCAGTTTAAAATTAGATCATTGATTCTAATAGCATGAAAATAAATATTTTGAAGACTTTTTGATTTTGGAGTTTAACGAATTATCAAAGGCCAGTTGTAAAGACTCCCCTGTAAATTTTACGACCGGCCCGGATGGTAAATATAGTTCCTATGACAGTGCATTAATGAGAATAATGTCCTTAGTAAGCAGGAATAAGGCACCGATATTGAGTTCAAATTTAGAGTTTTAACCGCAAATCACCACTTTTTATCAAGTTTATTCTGTTCTGTCTTATCAGAACTGCGTTTGCATGTGAAAACAGGCTTCATCCATGTACCTACTACTTAACAACTTTTACAGTCTTTGTAGGGTAAAAATCTAATGAAATGGTCTCCACATATAAAAATTTAATGATTTAAACAACGCGTTTCGAACACGTAGTGTTCTTCCTCAGGCATTAACTAAAAAATACAATGACACCAGAGAGTTATCTATAGTACAAAGTAAATAAGTACAAAAATTAATATAAAATAAAATAAGGCGGAAAGTACGAACCTAAGGATGAGTGCCTCTGAATTCCGCCTTATTTTATTTTATATTAATTTTTGTACTTATTTACTTTGTACTATAGATAACTCTCTGGTGTCATTGTATTTTTTAGTTAATGCTTGAGGAAGAACACTACGTGTTCGAAACGCGTTTATATCATTAAATTTTTATATGTGGTGACCATTTCATTAGATTTTTACCCTACAATGAGTAAATACCACATAATAACTGATTGCACTACATTAGAATTTTACAGTCTTGTTTGCTTTTCATCCCTTTCGTGTATTTGAGTTTTTATAAACTTATATATGAACACTTATTATTTATTAATTAGTAGTAACTCCTCTTTCTCCAGTCTAAAATCCATGCCATAGAAAGATGTGCACAATTTAATATGGATAAAGGATACAAGCAGCAATCAAAGCATTGAGTTAAAATTTTATCAGCTCAAAGATGATCCTGAACTGCAAAAATAAACTAAATCTACTGGGTTTAATCTTCAGGGATTTTCTTTTGTATGGTACGAAGGAGAAAGAAGTCTGGAGACCATTCTACGGATGCGCAGAGGGTCCAAAAGCGCTAACTAGTGGAAGCCTATCTCCCACAAGTGCACCTAAGGACCCGAAGAAGATTGCCCTGAAGAAGAAGAAAGGCAGTTTTCTCCCGAAACGTAGGGAGCCTAATGAGTATTACCAACGATGATTTGTGGAGATTCTGGAAAGAAGAGGAAGAAACACCGTTGCACCTGCTGGCTGACTATCAAAACATGTTGTTTCACAGAGGTAGGTGCTTCGGGGCACCCAACAAAACTATAGAAGAAGTTTTACCTTTGGACCCAGTAAAAGTGCTGAGCTTCTTGGAGGCGTTGAAGCTGTAGCACAGAAGGGGGAAAGTACAATAGTTCTTGGGACGCAGTACTATGACCACTCTCAATAAAATAAATAAATAAATAAACACTATTTTTATTTTTTATCGAAGTTTGGTCTAGCTTCAATAATTTAACACCTAGACCAAACTAGATGGATGAAGCTAGACCAAACTTCGATAAAAAATAAAAATAGTGTTAAATATATGAGCCGTTTATTTTGAAAGTGGCCTAATTCCATTTTCCAAAAAAATTTAGCTAGCTATTTAAATAATTACATTTTTACGTTATCTTTACTTTTGAAGCAAATTGTACAAAAATTATTTAAAATTACTAAGAATTTTTATAACAAAAATTAGTTGATAAATAAAATGACAATATTTTTAAATTTTGTAAAACGCAAACCCTTTAATATCTCGATTTTAACATAAATGGAATTAGGCCACTTTCAAAATAAGCGGCGCATATGTGGTCGAGAAAAGGAAAACATGTAAATATATAAATCAAAACCCCTCTCTCAGCACTATGAACTAATCGACCTATAGGACGTATTAATACCTATAGTAAGACGGTATATTATAGTTCTAATATTATAGTATATTCATCGACCCCTTAATGTATATGAGAGAGATACCCACTCCAAGCAGATGGACTTAAAAAGCTTTGCTTTCTTAATAAAACTTGATGTATAGACATTATATGTCCTTTTTGTATAAGATTCATCTGTTATGGACTCCTTTACCTCTGGGCTTGCTTTGCTTATCTTCAATCAGTAATAATTAACTAGCGATTACTCTTCATATTTATAGCTGATTGCCATCCCAAACCTGCCCCCCTTTCGATTTAGAGTTATACAAAAGTCAAGGAGTGCACACCAACTAGAAATCACTCTTGAACGGCTTGATTACATTTACATTTAGTCTTCGTGATCTCATTTCAAATCCATCCCTTTCCTATTCAACCTTAGCTTTGCTTAAGTAAAATAACTCATTTCAAATGGATCATTCACCGGAATTGAATAATTATCAACACGAATTTCTTACTTCCATTCTCATCTTTAATCAATCTTCTTAATTCAAAGCAGATTTGATGTAATAGTTATTATTTTTTTTTTTGGCTTTTCTCTTAAAGAGCTTTATTTTTGGCCTAATTTTTTTTGTTGATTCAGGACAAAATTATTTGGGTTATATTTAATGTTTAATTACCAAAACACCTTGTCTTAATACTTCACTGCCACGTGTGTTTTTTAAATTGAAATTTTCATATTTTTTCATTTTTTAAAGCTCATATATTTCTTCAAAGAAAAAAAAATAGAGTTGGAGAAAATTTGATAGTAAGGGAAATTTATTACGTATTCACGATATTTACCTCACTATCATGAATAAATACATCACAATAACTGCCTCCCTAGGTTAGGTTAGGTTGCAGTGGCAGTCCCACAAGGGAACACACGAACGCCGAGCATTGGCCTTTTGAGATACCACACAATGAAGATTGATTCTACAGTGGGAATCCTACATTTTGCCTAACTCAATTGTATTTATAGTAGGGATTTTTAACGAGTACCTGACATCGTATAGGCTCGGGACCGAGCCTATTTCTTCTTCACGTCCCTTCTCCGAGGGACGACGTGCTCACATTTATTCACCTCCAGCGTGAATAAATCGAGGGCCAGGTAGGGATCGAAACCCGGTCCTATCAGTTCAGAGGCGAGCACGTTAACCACTGAGCTAGCCTGCCCCGTCAACTGCCTCCCTAGCTCGTATTATTTTAGTTTTTCTTCAGGAGTCTCATTTTTACTGCTATATTTAAAGAACGCTAATACAGAAAAAACATTCACTCAGAAATGCTTTTTCCAATAATTAATTTTTTTTTTGTTATCTGCTTTGTTGGTATGTATATCCCTGCTGAATATAGTTAAGAAGTTCAGAAGGGATTTTCCTTTGAAGTCCTCCATGGTGTAAACTACAATCAGTTTCTTTTTTAGCCGAGACAAAGTCAAGTGTGTTGTATGACTCTGTTTTAAAGAGACTAAGATTGTAGACGAAACTTCAAAACTTCTGTAGTTTGAGGAGGTGATAAATATGACTTTTTGTGGTTTTAAAATTTCGTCTTCATTTTTTGTAAAAATATTCATCAGTATTTAGTATCTTCCAGTAGACCTCTTTGTAAGATTGGAGCGCCTGCATCACGTTCAGTGACCTCGCAGATTTTGTCCAATAGTTGCGTGCTTCCATGCGATCTAGAAAAAATAAAACAGCAAGACCTTTCGAGAGGTGGATAAGATCTTACATTCTTTAAGCTTTTAAGCCCATTTGAGTCAATACTCATGTGCATAGCCGCGCATAAATAAAACCAAGCTGTTCTCCCCGTAATATTACCTGCTCCCCATTTATACATGTGTCATGATCACTATATGATATAATGTCAGAAGATGTGATATGAAATCAATGTGACACAACTTTACCCAGATATTCATTTTCTACCAAAAATCGAATTATTAGGTATATAATGTAATAGGATCGCTTTCCCCTGGTAACATTTTGCCAAAAAGACTAACTTGGAATCCTCCAACTGAATACCCGACTGAAAAGACTTAACTTAAAACGACGATTCTTACTACTGTACAGACTTCTAGTGAGACACTAAAAATTGACGCTACATAACAAAGTACTGGTATACAAAACATTACTGCGACCAATCTGGACTTACGGACTTGAACTTTGGGGTTGTGCAAAACCATCCAATATTCATAGAATACAATCACTGCAATCTAAAATCCTCCGCACTATCACAAATGCTCCGTATTACTTCAAAAACTACACACTTCATAAAGACCTAAAAATTCCATTCATGCAAAACCTTGCCTCTGATCGTTATAAGTCATTTCACAACAACCTTTCCTCTCACCCAAATCCATTTGTACAAATCCTTGCTTCGTCATCACCTTCCCAGAATCCCCCAAGACGACTCAAAAGAAAATGGCCGAGGGATCTACTATTACAATAATATACTAAAAGAAAAAAAATAAAACAAAGTGAGAAGTTGAACCAGTGGGTGCCATTCTTTGCTCATGTGCATCGATGTCATTGTGTAATCTATTACTACATATGCCTGTTACGCAAAATATGCGTAGTTGCATATTTGCTAATAAAGATGATAAAAAAAAAACCATTTTGCCGCATTAATGCAAACTCAATGGGGGTTGCGTTACGTTACACCTAACGTATCATATGTCAGAGACAAACGGTTTTTAATCATTTCGTCTACTTATCTCTTCCCCAATATCTTCAAGTCATTTTCTATTTAACCCAATCCCTGTAGATATTTTACAACTGGATAGTTATTAATCTAAAATCATGTTGTTTTCAGTCTGTTAGAAAAACTTTATACAGTTTCTTATGTTTTTGGTACCTGCGTTTTTGTTGCATCCCCTTAATGAAAATACTGCTTGCTCAAAGAATGGTATAGTTTATTTATGTACACATACTGTACTAGGTGCCACTATGTGTTTTTATGTGTCACACAGCACTTAGCAATGACTGTTAGCTATCAATTTGTGGAGAAGGTGGGGTCATTAGTGACTAATCAATGCTATAAAACTTGCTTGTTCACCTGGATTTCAATCAACTCTGGAAGGTTCTGTGAGACAGTCATAATTTTTACCATAGTTCAACTCATACGAAGTGTGTTCCAGAGGATTAAATATTGAAGTAAGTTTACTACATTTATTAGTCAACTTGTGACAATGAAAGCTAATTATACTAAGTTAAAGGAAAAACTGATTTGAAAAATACGTATTGATGATGTAATGCATGATTTGTAATACTAAGTTTAGAATTATTCGATTATCACAACGAAAGAATACTTGCTAAACTTCAGAGATCTCCTAAATGTTATAGCACAACCGCACTAACTTCAAGCGGAAAACAGGCAACTTTGTTGTTTTAAAACTCACTGATTTAATGTTTGGTGTATTAGATAGACCGATTAAATAGTATATTACCAGTTATGAAGAGTTCAGTGAATGACTAGATAAAAATTGATCGGTTCATCATTTACCAAGGCAATGTGAACAACTGCATTACAACATGCGATGGCTATCCATCATAGTATATACCGAACAATCTATACCTTGGTGCATTTTTGGCTCATAAAATAGACCATAATTAACTTAGAAAACACTGGACTCGTACTTATAAGTCGGATTTATTTATTTTACTTTTTATTTTACTTGAACAAATTTGATTTCAAGATTTAGATGGTATTACATGTCCCAGAAATCCTTTTATGAAGTTTTTTCCATGATGTCTGTGTATGTGTATGTGTGATAAAAAGATTTCACATAAACACGTAAAATAACAATCAATGATCAAACCTCAATAAGAAAATGGGAAAACAAGACTAAGATCTTTCAACCGTAACAAGCGGTCTTCGTCAGAGACGCTTGGGAAAAAGTGGGTTTTTGACTCTGACGAAGACCGCTTGTTACGGTTGAAAGATCTTAGTCTTGTTATCCCATTTTCTTATTGTGGTTTGATCATTGAGTGTGTGTGTGTGTGAGTGTGTATCCCAAATTTGAGGCCACGCTACGGTCCAGAATCTTTGATAGATTAAATTAATATTATGCACAAAAATGGACCTAGATCAGTTTTGTACATAGTGTAGATGTGCTATATAGTTTAGGAGCAATGATGCATGATGGGAAAGTCAATTTTTTTTGCCAAAAACCTATATTTAGACAATATTTTTTTTCTCCTAAACTACTAATTCTAAAGTTTTGAAAGTTTGTCATTATCTTTAAGGTTACAAATGGAATAAAAAAAAAAATATGTTGAAGTTTTTGAAACAACGAGGAAATACTTTTTTCAATAAAATGTAAAAATTATGACTTATAATTTTTTTTATAAGTCAATAACTCAATGTGAATGCTTGTAAGAGCGATACAAGCCGTACAGTTTAACGGATCAAAATGAAATTGTGCCTAGAAATTTAACCTTATGTGGAAGATGAGTGAGAGAATTTTTTTTCAAAATTAAATTTACCAAAGGGCCATTAGAGTACATTTTCTGTTTTTTGAAAATGTTTTTTTAAGGCTCATTAAGTGTTTTTGATTATGATCAAAATGATCATGAATTATTATATTTAGATTGAAAAATTATATTACAGAGTGTGTACACAGAATCAGTTGTTAGCACTTGCCTGTGCCTGCTGTTTTACCTTCAAGTTATATGACAAACTCACGGCAGCCATTTAGAAGCTCAATTACATATTACCGTATACTGTAGAATCGCCTTCAAGAGATTATATTAGGTAAGAAAAACAATTTTAAGTTTTTATCAAATTACATAGGTAACATCAAGTAAATTAACATTATAGTTTTTATTATTGTAAATAAACGTCACGATAAAAAACAGTAGCGTAAATCAATACAATGTGTCTGTCATACATGGAGGAGGTTTCCAGTTTTTGAATCCGATATTTTGCTATCTTTAAAAAAAACCAAGAGCTGGTAAAGTAGTGATCTAAAAACATTTTTTTGAGTTTAACATCGTTTTAAAAAAAAGTGATTGCTATGCTACACAACCAAAATCAAATGCTACAAAATTACATTCTGAGAACATTAAAAGAAAGATTAATATTATAATTAATATTAATATTGGCAGAATTAATTAATTATTAATGATTATAATTAATATTGGCAGAAGCAAACTCGCAGATAAGATTTTTTGTTTTATATTTTATTCCAGCATGTTCCACTGTGTATTACATGCATCAACGTCAAATTGTACACAATACTTCTTTCATTTACACTACAAAATACTTATTTTAACTTATTTTACAATATAATAATTTGTTTTTTTTTTCTTATATGTCTACACTGAACAAAAATTTCACAAATTCTTTGTAATATTGTTCTTTAATTAATGAGGAAGGCCTAACGGGCTACTCCTCTCCACAAACCAAGACCTTATGTATGAGAGCCAGTCTTTGTGGTTCCACCAAACAGCACTCATAAACCAAGTGTCTAGGAGATTGGGGGTCTTCGCGTTACATGGGCATGATAGATTAGGAGCTATTTTCAACCTGCTCAGGTAGCAGTTAAGATTTATTTAATAAAAAACTAATTTATTTTAAGTCAGGAACCAATTTCTTGTGGTGAAGGATCAGAAAAATTGATGTAGGGCAGGTTTATCCAAGCTGAAAGAATTCGGTGCATCTATCTGAGATATCTCTCATTAGTTCTTTTGATATTTCTTGTCAGAAATATCAATCGTAGAAGTGTTTTATCCTGTTCTATTTTTAGGTCCTAATAATTCTGGTGTACATATACGATTTAAGTACTTCATTGCATTTCTTCCTGTTGATTCTTAATTATTAGTTGAGTCGAGGTTTTTTTTCTATAATAGATAATTAGTTGGAGCTTGTCTTCTTGTTTTTCCACTTTATTTTGTTACGTAGAATGGTTTTGAGTACTTTGTCGTCTGTTTTTATAGTTTTCAGAAAACTAATTTTCAAAATATATCTTATATGTAGTGTGATCTTTCTTTACATCTTTCCTAGTATTAACTTCTTGGATGTTAATTAAATTAAATTAATTAACAATTAAATAATAACAGTTTTGTACTTGAAATCGACGCATAGTGGAATATACTTTAATTGTAAGAGTGCATGTCCCTCTAGATCAGTGTTTCCCAACCTTTTTTAGGCCATACCCCACTTTTACATTTCTAAAATCACAGTCCCCCATGCAAATTTGTAAACGTAAAAAAATTGATTTCTCTATGTTGTGATATGCCCTGTGAGTTTAGAAGAATTTCACCGTACAAATTACGACGAAATTATAATCAAAACAAAGAAATAATTCAAACATATAAAAAGAATTGTGATTTAAAAAAAAAAACAATTAAAACATAACTTTCAAAATTAATTTAATGTAATCCTTGCGCTTGATGCTTGGTGCACAGAGATTTTATATTCGGTCCCAGCTTTGTAAGATTCAATCTCAAATCTCCACGTTGCGTTTTGTCCAGACGATTTCTTTACTTAATTAGCATATCATTTACAGTACTAAAGCCACATTCAGATAGATATGAAGATATCATATGAGATATATGATATATGATATGATATAGATATGATGATATGAGGATAAATATATGTCAATGATCAAACCACAATACGAATTGGGAAAACGAGACTTAAGATCTTTCAACGGTAACTAGAGGTTTCGTCAGAGTCAAAAACCCAACTGGGTTTGATTATCAATTACAATCATTGATTGTTATTTCACGTGTTTATGTGAAATCTTTATATATATATATATATATATTTATCACGCTCCTCCGTCCTTTGACGTGGTTGATATCTCTCTTAGTTCGTCCTCTCTTCTAATCTATTCCTGATGACGAACAATTTCGAAATATTGAGAATTCAGTAAGTGTGAGTTTTATTCCTTTTTTTGTGTTGTTGGGTTTTTGACTCTGACGAAGACCGCTTGTTACTGTTGAAAGATCTTAGTCTTGTTTTCTCATTTCTTTTGTGGTTTGATTATTTATTGTTATTTCACGTGTTTATGTGAAATCTTTATATATATATATATATATATAATGAAATGAAACGACCCATACTATTTCAGATAAAAATGATAACGAAATCGACGCAAAGATAGACGCTTACTTACTTCTATATTTCGACAATCATCGTCATCTGGAGGCAATGTGTTCTGCAGATAGGGAGCTTCATTTTAAAATTTCTCACAGTAATTAATATGTACAAAATACCATATACATGTGATATATTACACGTACAGTCTTTAAATTTCTTATGTTTACGGTTAAACCGAATATTAAAGATTGTGAGTGTTTATTCAATTTATATACATACATAATTGTAAGCTTGAGTATATATATTTTTAAAAATTCTCTCTACGAATATTCATTGTTTTTTTGAAAAACGGTGTCGTAGTTGCAGCTTATCAGGACTCCAACAACCATAGAATCAGTAATAATACATTCTGTCATACCTCGTAAAGTCTCTGAAAAGCTCGACCGGTTTCGGGTCCGTCTGGATCCCATCTTCAAGAGCACCTAACTGACTTTAACTGTAATATTAGTAACTAATATTACTAACCTCAGTGGAACTAACCCATTAACTATATTTAACCATAGAATCGCACCTGACAGTGACAGTGGTCATCTAGTATTAATAAATATCGTTTTGTTGTATTATTATTCGTTAACTATATTTACACTAGGTCTTTAGAGATTTAAACGCATTGATTTATTCGTTATTTTTTATTTAAGTAATATAAAAGGAATTCGATTTTGACCAGAGGAAGGTTGTTTTAGAATCGATATGAAGGGAGTCGGGCATGATATTGGTCGATTGACTCGTAGGCAGTTAGTTGGCTGTTCTCCGTCAGAGGGCACAATGTTGGCAGACCTGGAGCGCCCCATACTCGACAGATACAGGGACGAAGAGATTCAGATCATTGCGCGACTTAATCAATTGTCAGTATCGCAACATATTTCAACATTTAATATTATACTATTCTAAAGGTTTTTTCTTTAATCATTTCATTGAGTAAATCAGTTTTTAATGATTTGTCAACGACAATAGCCACGTTGAATGTACCCTCTACTTCACCCATGTTAAAGAGATTGCTAGATCTGTTAGAGCCCTAACGTGCTGTTAGAGCCCTTGGTTATGAGTCACCCATAGTTAATGAGAAATGAGCCCCTATAAATGCTAAAAAATCATTAATAATTATAATTTCATTCATTATGATAGTAGCATTTTCTTAATGTTAAAAACCTTATGATGCTATTTTTCTTAAAAAAGTTATTAAGGAGTACAATAGGAACAAAAAAGTATATAGAACAGGCAATTTTAAACATATGCATATTGTTTTTACTGCAGATATTTTTTTTTATTTTTTTTATTATTATTGTTTAACCGGTCCCCTAACGGGTGATAACGTCAGCCGTTTACCGGCTTTTTGTTTGATCGGTGATTCTACACATTCTACATTGGCAGTCCTAAATTGTGCCTAACTTAATTTAAGAGAGGTTAAATTATCTCTCTTAACTCTTCAGGAGAGATAAGAGAGGGAAACCGAGCGCACTGGTTCAGAGACGGTTGGAGACCCAGAGGTGGAACCAGTGAGCTTGGTTTCCCTCTCATATCTCTCTTGAAGACAGTTCAAACCAGAAATTAGAGACGGTAAGTGTGTGCTTTTGATTTCTCTATGTTTCTTTTTCTAAGTTGAACTATATTTGTCCGTTTCGGATCGTATTTCCAACGAAAAACTATATATATATATATATATTATTGAAAATGACACCAAATTTAGCTGATACCTGTTTCTTAACAAGTTTCTCAATTTTTCTAAATAACACTCTCGTTATTTCGTCTACACAATAAAGTACATCTCCTATGGTCGACATGTTTCGAATGATCAACATTCATCATCAGGACGTGAATAAGATCTAATGCGAAAACCTGGTTTAATATATACACAGAGAAGGTAGAAGGGGGGTTTTTTCCATAAAGTTTAAGATAGTTGGGCGTTAATCTGTGGGGTGAGTGGCCTCCCGGCATGCGTCGCTACCTGCAAGGGTTTCTGGCCGCCCTTGATGCGAACTAAATAGCTTCAAAATACGGCTACTATTTTCCACCTGAATATTAAGGAGTGGCTTGAATTTTTGAATTAATAGAGCCTCTAAAATTTTCAGTCTATGGTGGTTACTCTCATTTTTTATTATTTTGGTATTTGCAACCAGCATCTCTCTTGTTAATTTAATATTATGTTTGTCCTGCGTGTGTTTTTTGGGGCTCCGGCCATTAGGTGCATGGTGAGCCTTCTTGATAGGGATGTGGTAGTCATACCAATATACGAGTGTTTTTGGGTTTCACAGTCCCCATTAGTACATGTATACTCGTACACCAGATTTCTTTCCTTTAAAGTTGAACCCTTGTCCTGGTTGTTATTCTTAATAAACAGGCTACTCACACGTGGGCTTTTATAATAAGTGACCAGTGTTACTTTTTCGTTATCGTTTTTACAACTAACATTATTTCTTATAATGTCTTTCAATATTCTTTCATCCAGCTTGTGTTGCTCTGAAAACTGGTTCTTATAATAAACTTTATGAACTATAGCTTGCCTATCTTCATTGATTCGCTTTACACTTCTTATCTGAAGGTATTGCTTCAATATGCGATCAAAAGTTTCATTTGAATAGCCATTATTGACGAACGCTTGCTTCGTTCTGTTAATGTCCCTGTTGAATATTTCCCAATTAGATGCGATCTTGTAAGTTCTATGTATTAAGGCTTTAATTGCTCCATCTTTGTAGCGCTGAGGGCATTCGCTACGGACATTTAGATAGGAGGTAGTATTGGATTTTTTCTTAAATACTGAGGTTTGAATTTCGTCATTTAATACGTTTATACTGACGTCAAGAAAGTTAATTTTGTTTTCTATTGCTTTTTCTATAGTGAATTTTAGGCAAGATTCTTCCTCAAATGCTTTTTTCAGCGCGTCCATTTGGTTTGTATTCCTTGCTATGACAAAACAGTCGTCAACATATCTGCAGTATATGGTAGGTTTGATATCAGCTCTCTTGTTCAATACATTATTTTCCAGGTGACACATATAATAGTTGGCAAAGGCCACGCCAAGAGGTGAGCCCATAGCGACGCCATCAATTTGTACATACATTGATCCATCTATGTGGGTAAAACTTTTACTTTTTACAACTACTTTTACTGTTACAACTTTTACCCACATAGATGGATCAATGTATGTACAAATTGATGGCGTCGCTATGGGCTCACCTCTTGGCGTGGCCTTTGCCAACTATTATATGTGTCACCTGGAAAATAATGTATTGAACAAGAGAGCTGATATCAAACCTACCATATACTGCAGATATGTTGACGACTGTTTTGTCATAGCAAGGAATACAAACCAAATGGACGCGCTGAAAAAAGCATTTGAGGAAGAATCTTGCCTAAAATTCACTATAGAAAAAGCAATAGAAAACAAAATTAACTTTCTTGACGTCAGTATAAACGTATTAAATGACGAAATTCAAACCTCAGTATTTAAGAAAAAATCCAATACTACCTCCTATCTAAATGTCCGTAGCGAATGCCCTCAGCGCTACAAAGATGGAGCAATTAAAGCCTTAATACATAGAACTTACAAGATCGCATCTAATTGGGAAATATTCAACAGGGACATTAACAGAACGAAGCAAGCGTTCGTCAATAATGGCTATTCAAATGAAACTTTTGATCGCATATTGAAGCAATACCTTCAGATAAGAAGTGTAAAGCGAATCAATGAAGATAGGCAAGCTATAGTTCATAAAGTTTATTATAAGAACCAGTTTTCAGAGCAACACAAGCTGGATGAAAGAATATTGAAAGACATTATAAGAAATAATGTTAGTTGTAAAAACGATAACGAAAAAGTAACACTGGTCACTTATTATAAAAGCCCACGTGTGAGTAGCCTGTTTATTAAGAATAACAACCAGGACAAGGGTTCAACTTTAAAGGAAAGAAATCTGGTGTACGAGTATACATGTACTAATGGGGACTGTGAAACCCAAAAACACTCGTATATTGGTATGACTACCACATCCCTATCAAGAAGGCTCACCATGCACCTAATGGCCGGAGCCCCAAAAAACACACGCAGGACAAACATAATATTAAATTAACAAGAGAGATGCTGGTTGCAAATACCAAAATAATAAAAAATGAGAGTAACCACCATAGACTGAAAATTTTAGAGGCTCTATTAATTCAAAAATTCAAGCCACTCCTTAATATTCAGGTGGAAAATAGTAGCCGTATTTTGAAGCTATTTAGTTCGCATCAAGGGCGGCCAGAAACCCTTGCAGGTAGCGACGCATGCCGGGAGGCCACTCACCCCACAGATTAACGCCCAACTATCTTAAACTTTATGGAAAAAACCCCCCTTCTACCTTCTCTGTGTATATATTAAACCAGGTTTTCGCATTAGATCTTATTCACGTCCTGATGATGAATGTTGATCATTCGAAACATGTCGACCATAGGAGATGTACTTTATTGTGTAGACGAAATAACGAGAGTGTTATTTAGAAAAATTGAGAAACTTGTTAAGAAACAGGTATCAGCTAAATTTGGTGTCATTTTCAATAATGTGTGTATCAAGGAAGGACTGTTACCAAAATTTACGAATATATATATATATATATATTCACTGATAAAACGAAATACGATCCAAACTGGACACAATACGAGTTCGAGATTACCAAAGAGCAACACACAAAGTAGGGACTCAAATTTTCGGGTAATCCGTCTTCAGGAGAAAAGAGAATGGGAGACCAAGCACGTTGTTTGGTCTCCCATTCTCTTTTCTCCTGAAGACGGATTACCCGAAAATTTGAGTCTGTAAGTGTGTTTCCCTACTTTGTGTGTTGCTCTTTGTTAATCTCGAACTCGTATATATATATATATAAGTATATAATAAGTATATGTTATATATATATATATATATATATATATATATATAACATAATAGTTATATAGTGAGTGTTATAATACTGAGGAGCTATATAACATATATATAGCTTATGTTATGTAAGTAGGGATCTTTAACGAGTACCTGACATCGTACAGGCTCACACTGACGGCTTAACGTCCTCTCTGAGGGACGACTTACTCAGATTTATTCACCTTCCGTCGTGGTAGAAGTCAAACGTTTGTAGTTGTTGCAGACGTATATTGGCACTACTTGTTTGATAGGTATTATTTCAAGATACACTAGATGTGAATCCAGTCGGACGTCTACAACAACAATTCACGTGGTTTGACGGATTTTTATAATAATATGAAGAAATTTCAAGCTGAATTAGTACTATGAAAATGACTTAAAATACCAGTTGGGTTTGAAGCTGAACAATATTGAGCATAGATGGTTGGCATCACGTATGTTTCAGAGCAGGGGTTCTCAGCTTTGCTTGGCCCCCATGCACCCCACTTGTCTTTCATCTCAAAGTCATCGCCCCCGCCTCCTTCTTCTTTACAAGATAGTCTTTTTCAAAAAGAAAATTCTAAATATTATGCAAATATTACTAAATAACCTTTTATTTTTTTTCTTATTAGTTCCATTAGTTAGACTCTGACGAAGACCATTCGTTACACTTAAATTATTTTAGTCTTTTTCTCATATATGTATATATATATATATATATATTTAAAAAATCAATTTGGTAAATAAACAATTAAAAAACACACATTTACTATTTTGTATTTTTAGTAGAATCATCATGAGGAGAGAAGAAACAGGGAACCCTTGCACACCGTGTTCACGACTTGGAGAAACCCACCGTGTGTGCTTGGTCTCTCTCTCTCTCTCTCTCTCTCTCTCTCTCTCTCTTCTCTCTCATGAATTCAACGAAAAATTAGGGACTGTGAATGTGTGTCCTTCGTTTGTTTGTTTGCCAAATTTCTTTCTGAACATTTATATTTATATACATATATATATATATATATATATATATATATATATATATAACACTATTTTCCTTTTTATCGAGGTTTGGTCTAGCTTCAATAGTACAACACTTTTAAGCCGACGTTTCGTCTATTTTTGTATTTTTCTTTTATCGTATATATATATTCGGCTTAAAGGTATTGTATTATTAAAGCTAGACGAAACCTCGATAAAAAAGAAAAATAGTGTTAAATATATGTGGTCCAGATAAAGAAAACATTCAAAATATATACATAATTGGATGTCCAAGGTGTTAAACCTAAACCTGTCTGTTTATCAATTCCAATCCTTATTTTTATTACATATTTAATAATAATACCTATTGTATACCTCTACAAACAATCTGTTTAAAGAGATTTGTTTAAACAAATCTACTTAAGAGAACAGCGTATGCCGATTGGATTGATGAGAAAATGTAGACATTAAGAAGAAGTGTAAAGCTTTTAATCAGATTTTAAACTACTTTACCATTAAGCAGCCATGAGTTGCATGTGTTCAAAAGAGATCAATAAATTAGAATTATGTTGGATTAATGCTAAATCTAAATGTTAAGTTTATTATATCTTGATAATTTTTAGCATACAATTTACTTTATTTACACTATGAGCAATCACTTATAAGCGATTTACAACATTTATTACATAAGTAAGAAAATTGCTTTATTACTAAATTCATTTATATTCCATAAGCAAGAAAATTGGTATATTACTAAATTCATTCCATAAGTAAAAACATTGGTATATTACTAAATTCATTTATATTCTATAAGCAAGAAAATTGGTATATTACTAAATTTATTTATATTCCATTTATATACGTTTAAGAGTAAACTGTAGGTACACAGTAAATAGAAAAACATACACTCTCTAATTTTGGATTCAACCATAATGAGGAGAGAACATATAGAGACACCAAGCGCACTTTCGAAGCGACGGTTGGAGACTCAACCGTTTCCAACAGTTGCTTCGTAAGTGCGCTTGGTGTCTCTTTATATTCTCTCCTGATTATGGTTAAATCCAAAATTAGAGATTGTGTGTTTTTCTATTTACTGTGTACCTATAGTTTACTCTGAAACGTTTGTTGTCCTATGTGGATCGTTTTCTTGATAATAGGGAGAGAGAGTGAGAGAAAGGGAGAGAGAGTGAGAGAAAGGAGAGAGAGAGAGAGAGAGAGAGAGAGAGAGAGAGAGAGAGAGAGAGAGAGAGAGAGAAGAAGAGAAGGGGAAGGGAAATAAATAGATATTTCAGGGAAGTTTGATCATCATCTCAGGGATTCAGGGATTTTTTCATCATCTGTTCCTCTCACGACTTTCTCTCATCTGCGTATTATTTATTTACTTTCTTTTTTTGTCACAACTCATTGAATTTTCGACACAACCTACAGAAGGGTCTATAGACCCATAGTTTGAGAAACGCTGGCATTGACTATTCATACAGGAGGATAGATAGTCTTGTGTATTCCGTCCTTTCAACATAATGTAAAGTCATCATCCGAAACCTGTAAGATCGCCATCTTTAAAATTTGGCCGCAATCTTTATGCCGGGTTGGTTCAAAGTAATAACTAAATTCTAATTAATCAGTAAAATTGGTTTAAATGAACAAATAAACTTAAATTGTGAATGTAATACCCAAAAACTATGGACGGAAGAAACAAAGAAACAAATACACCATTTAATGTTTGTTTGTTTGTTTTATTAGGTGTCCTCATTTCGAGATGTAGTTAATAACTGCAGCTAATATGTATTTTACCAAAAAAAAAATCATAAATTACATTTTATAATTCCTTGCTTTATCCCAGGATATAAGTTTATGCTTCTTTGTTGAAATTGATGCCCCTTATTATTAATATTGACGCCCAAGGGATAGAAATTACCCTTAGTTGTACAATATTTATGTTGAACAACACGCAACGGCCAAGTTTTAATGGGATGCCCAATATATTATTTTGATCTACATTAATGCTAAGTTTTATAGACTCATCGATGTTTATAAACATCAATAAATTTAATTAAAGTATATTTCATTTCAATAATGTTATAGAAATATAACTACTTTATTTATTACTGGTTAACAATAAAATAAAAAGTAAGATTATTTATGCAAAGTGGTTAATTAGAGTCTATAAATTATTGGATAGTATATTATTTGATAATTCAAACTTTTTCTACTATGTTATTATTTCTTCAATGTTTCTGTAACTTATACCATTTCTTTATTCATCACGATTTGATCAAATGAAACTATAAATCAACCATTTGTTTTGTATATTGCCTGAGTTAGTTTGATATTTAAGAGTTTGCGTTTTAATTTAATGTTTTGAATTACATCACGAATGATTTTAATACTACTAATTCATCAATGACCTCCCATCTCAATGTAATAATTTTCCTAATGAATGACCTTTCATCCCACTGTAATACTGCTACTTCAGCAATGACGTTAAATCTATGATGGGGGCAGGTTAGCTCAGTGGATAATGGTGCTCGCCTCTGGGCTGGGACTCCGCAGTTCGATCCTCACCTGGCCCCCGATTTATTTATGCGGGAGGTGAATAAATCTGAGTTCGTCTTCCCTTCGACAAGGACAATAAGCCGCCGGTCCCGAGCCTGTACGATGTTAGGTACTCGTTATAGATTCCTACTCGAAATGCACTTGAGTTTATCAAAATTTTAAGACTGACAATGTAGAATCTGTAGAATCACTGATCAAACAAAAAGCCGGTAAACGGCTGACGTTATCACCCGCTAGGGGGTTGGTTTGAACAATAAAAAAAAAAAATCATCTATGTAGATGATTAAAAATTTAAAATAATATAATAATTTAAATATTTAAATTAAATTGTAATCTTAAAATCATTTATGTTCTATGGGAGCCAGATTAGCTCAGTGGTTAACGTACTCGCCTCTGGGCTGGGACGTTAAGCCGTCGGTCCTGAGCCTGTGCGATGTCAGGTACTCGTTAAAGATCCCTACTCGAAATGCACTTTTGAGTTAGGCAACATTTAGGACTCCCAATGTAGAATCTGTAGAATCACCGATCAAAGGAAAAGCCGGTAAACGGCTGACGTTTTCACCCGCTAGGGGATCGGTTTAAACAAAAAAAAAAAATCATCAATGACCATCCACTCTCTTTAATAGTGCTAATTCATCAATGATCACCCATCCTACTGTAATGCTACTATTATTTCATCAATAACTTTCAACTACAATACTACAACATTATCAATGACCTCCCAAACTGTTTAAAGTTTAATGCTTCGCTAATTACCTACTGCCCCTCTGAATACTACCGCTTCAGCATTGCATGCCACATTCTTTAATCTACTGCAAGTAGTTTATTATTGATGACCTTAGGTACTACTACTAAATTAAATTTTCACTTATAGTAAATCAGTAATGAAATAAATTCGTTATTAATAATATTAATTATTGCTTTAATTAATAATATTGTTGTTTTGGCATTTGATTCTTGAAATGCAGGACATTGGTTGTATCGTGTAGGGGCGCTAGTTGGTGGCTTGTCGAGCTCTGTTGTTTACACTAACTTAGCAACCAATAAACAAACTTAAACATCATAACTACAAAAGTGTTAGAAAAACAATCTTAACAAAGTATTACGTAAAATATCAAAAACAAAAAAGAAATGTGATAGTTGAAATAACTTTTGTAATTACAAATTATATAATAAACATAAATTTAAATAATAGATAAATAAATGAATTGCCATTTATACGTTTTAGTTGGCTTCAATTTAATAATTATAATATTTTAATATAAATTACTACTTCTGATGTAAAATCGATAAACAAACAAAAGTTTCCACACAAATGAAGTTTTATTCAACGCGTTTCGAACACTTTGTGTTCATCATCAAGAGGACACCAAGGATGTGGTGCTGACGGGTTGGTCCAGTGAAAACACTTGGTCCAGTTGTTGTTTTCACTGGACCAACCCGTCAGCACCACATCTTTGGTGTCTTCCTGATGATGAACACAAAGTGTTCGAAATGCGTTGAATAAAACTTCATTTGCGTGGAGACTTTTGTTTGTTTATCCATTTTACCTCAGAATGAGTAAATACCACACAATTACAGATTGCACAACTAATGATGTAAATTACTACATGTATATAAACATTTAATTAGATGTTCATATTTTAAGGGTATTTTTCAGGGAATATTGTTAATTAATTTTTATTTAGTTCAAGTAAAAATACGATTTAGTCGTATAAATATCAACCATAGAAAGTTTTTCACTTTCAATTTTGTCAATATTTCAGTAATATCGTCATAAGAAGAAATAGAAGAGCATTCACAGTGCACTAGCAAAACTCAGCTTAGTCCTCCAGCGATATTTTTTTATAGAATAAATATTTGTTGTTGTAACAGTTCTTTTGTTTTTGGGTTATTTTAAGTTATTTACATAAGTATATGTATATTAATTATTTTAGTTTATAAATATCTAATAATTGAGGAATTCTTCGTTAAATGGTCAAATGACCTGTTTGAACGACAACGTCTAAGTTTATATAAGCAAACATATAACATATATTTCAAAAAACGAACTTCTATCAACTTTTGAAAATTCATAATAATATATATAATCGATAATTGTATTAACTTTGAAATAGAGCAAAATCATTTTTTTCGAGAATTAAAATTATATTCGTTTTTAAATTTAAAATCAAACTTTGAAAACCAAAGTTTCCGTTTTATCACACGGACCTAAAGGATTTCTATAATAATTGATGTTTTGATTTTTTTTTTAATATACAATGTTTTAAGACGTATTCTCCTTTGTTTATCATGTTTCTTTTTTCCATCTGGAATAATTATATTCTGAAAAACCAATTTATGTTTAATTCGTGAAATACAAGAGCAATTGCTTGACTTTTATTTTTAAGAGTTCGGTATTTATGTAGTTGAATATAAAATAAAGATATGAAAGTAAAGAAAGATTATTATTTACAATCAGAACATCCGGTTTTGACCATCATCAGGAGAGAGGAGGCTAGACAGGCCAAGGACACTGGGTTCCCTCAGGCCATTGACTCGGCAGGTCTTGATCGATATTACTAGTGGAAATCCTACCTAGTCCCCTTCCTGCACTAATGGCAACCACTTTGACCGGCTTCCCATTTCACATATCCATTTTTATATTAATACGTATTATCAGCTTGTTATATTGCAATATTTCGTAATTAACTTGTATTTTTAACAATAATTCAAATATTTTACTTAATCCATGCATAATATATTGTTTATTTTTTTTTTTCAGAAATAAAAAACTAGGTCGATCATGTGATGAGAGCCCGAAGAGACGAGAAAATGCCAAGAAAGAAGCGGCACTAAAAGCACAAAAAAGGAATAGAGAGTTAATAAAGGTGCGATTGGTTTAGTAAAATCTACTTGTTATCTTTAATAAACTTAGAAATGTTTCTGAGATTGAAATTAAGTGAACTAGATTCATTTAACAAGCTTTGGACAGCGTATTTTCATATATTTGATATTTTTTTAAGACCTTATTTATTTGTTATTTCTATATTAAACCTAACCATGTACATAAAATCATAGACAAGTTTTTAGGATCATAAAAATCATAACAATGAACAACAAAAATGATATTTTACCTATTATTACTGCTCTTTCATGAAAATTAGAAAGCAATAATAAATAAAGAAAAGGAAATAATATGAAAAGTTACCTATTTTTCATCATACTCGTATTAAACAAAGAGAAACAAGAAAGGCATGCAAAATAGTTCCAACCCTAACAAAACATAGATATTATATCTAATAGTATATATTATATCTATATAAATAAAAAAAAAGGTTTTGTCTGTACATTGCTTAGAACTGACTCATTTCAAGTTTTCTTTACGTTTCATATATTAGAGAAACCGAATCCACCCTTAGAAAAATTTCTGTCGGTTTGTACGCAAAATTTTGTCACAAGTAAACTCAGTGACCATAAGATATATGGTATCAAGCTGAAACTTTGACAATACATTTGTGTATGTCTAACTTAAATATAGGCTCTGAATTGATTGGAAATTCAATGTTGAAGTGACGTTCTAGAAGTTTAAAGCAAAAACTTTTGTCACAAGTAAACTCAGCCACCATAAAACGTATCAACTTTGACATTTGATTTGTGTAGGTCTAACTTAAAATATAGGCCCTGAATATATTGATAATTCAGTGCAGAAGCGAAGTTATGAACCTTTAAGCTGTATTCTGCTACCTTCACAGATATGTTTATTTTGAAAATATACAGGTGTAGAAAGTAGGTATGTAGCAAGTAGGTATTGTTAGTTGATTTTAATTTCATTGGCGTATATGAATATATTGCGTATTTGAGCTTATTGACAAGGTTGCGGGAAACTCTATCTATCACAGGAATTGAAGTGAATGAGACCACATGATTTTTCTCACATGATAAACTTTGCCCATAGTTTGCTTACCCAAGAGTCAGAGGTCCGAACTCTTTGTTCTTTCATAAACAGGTAATTGTTTTTGAAGGACAAACAGCTTATGTGGTGTATACAGAAGCATTTGCTTAACAATATACTAATCATGATATTTTCTACTATTTTATAATTTCTAATGATATTTTGGAATACCATGTATAATGAAACTTTTGATTCCGTCAATCAAGGGTACGTTTGCTAATACAATATACTAAAACACTTTTTTGATGAAAATTCAATCCGAAATGGACAAATAAAGTTCAATATAGGTAAACAATCATAGAGGAATTAAAAACACACAAACGAAAAGTTGTTTAAAGATAACAAGAAAGCAATTAAAACACATGTGTAACAGCACATTTTTAATTTCTCAATGTTTCTTTACCTACATTGAACTCTATGCAGTATAAATAGTGACTTAAAGTATGTATACTACATATATCTTCAGTGAAATTATTTTAGACAATTACCTTTTGTACTTTACTATAATAAAATATAGTGATAGTGAAAAAATTCGATCTCGAGAAGAAATTACATATTTTGAGGTCTCAGAAGTCGTTTTATGAAGTTTTTTCGGTGATGTCTGTGTGTATGTGTGTGTGTGTGCGTGGGTGAGTGTGTTAGCATTGCTTGTTACCACGCTACGGTCCAAAATCTTTGATGGATCAAGTTGATAATTTACATAGTAATGGGCTTCATAGTGTAAATGAGAAATTTCCAATTTAATCTTTCAAACTAAAATGACTCCAAGAGGATGTCCATACATTTAGTATGTATACTATATCTTCAATGAAATTATTTTAGACAATTACCTTTTTCCTCCTTTGGAAAAGCTATAAGAAGAGTTTCAGTAGTATTCATATTCAGATGTTTATACTTTGCGGTTTTCTAAACAATTTGGAGAGCATGCAGTATAATACTATAGGTAGTGCCTTCCAGACGGACTTCTATGATAAGAATTACATTTACCTATTCCTGTGTGATGCAAAGTTGGTTATTTACAGTATCTAGTAGGTTATCTACAAATAAACTTTTGTCTTGTAATTAAGGCACTATTATGGAATTGACAGAAGTAATGACAGACAGAAACAACTGAACAGTATTTTCTATAATGAATAAAAAAATTTTTACTTATAATTAAATCTGAAAATGTTTGAGTAGACTACAAGCCACAGCTTTTGACGGATCCAAATGAATTAATATCTAAAAATATGATTTGATTATCATCCTGATGACAGGCATGTCTGAATTGTCTGGTGTATTGATTGGTCAAAAAAAAAAAAAAAAGAAAAAAAGAAAAAAAGAAAGATTGTATAATCAGTAAAATAAGTTCACTCTTAAGTGGGTACGTGAAGAAGACAGTGGACAGCGAAAAAAAGGTTGAAGCTAAAATAAGCTTCTACGACCTGAATTCTTTGTGCATCACATACCTCAGCTTTTGTAAGGATTCAGTTAAGAAATGCATGAGAAGGAAAGCTCATTCCAAAAAAAAAGAAAAAAAAAACATAAATTTATATGGAAATTAAAAAGTTAGATTTTAAGTATTCAAGCATTAAACCGGACTGAAATTAACCTTATGGTTAATATATGTTAATATATATGTATGTTATAATATAATATATAATAATAATAATATATATTATAATAATAATAATAATGTATAATAATAATAATCAGTTATAATAATATAATATATATATATATAAACAAACACTTTTTCTTCTTCTCGGAGTTTGGTCAGGGTAAATATATGGAATCACCTTTTTGCCAACGTTTCTTCTTTATTTTAAGACATCCTCAGGGCTATAAATCACGGCTGGATTCTGATACATTAATGAACTTACATTAATGTTACATTAATTAGTAATGTAGCAGAATCCAGCCTTGATTTATAGCCCTGAGGATGTCTTAAAATAAAGACGAAACGTTGGCAAAAAGGTGATTCCATATATTTACCCTGAGCAAACTCCGAGAAGAAGAAAAAGTGTTTATATATATATATATATAAATTAATATATATATATATATATATATATATATATATATATGTATATATATGTTAATATCAATGATCAAACCACAATAAGAAAATGGGAAAACAAGACTAAGATCTTTTAACCGTAACAAGGGATCTTCGTCAGAGTCAAAAACCCAACTCTTCAGAGTCAAAAACCCCATTGAAGAGTTGGGTTTTTGACTATGACGAAGACCACTTGTTACGGTTGAAATATCTTAGTCTTGTTTTCCCATTTTCTTATTGTGGTTTGATCATTGATTGTTATTTCACGTGTTTATGTCAAATCTTTTTATATATGCTAATATATCTAAAAACAATGCAGACTCTGCATCTACGAGACCTTGGAACATTTGATGACATTCTATGTGAATGAAAGGCAATTATTGTCTTTAAAAGGTGATAGATTTTTGCAAATCATACCTAAAACCAATAAAATATCAGTTGCTTCTCTGAGAATAATTGTGAAAACATCATTGAAGAATTTGAAATGTAAATTGTAGAGTAAAAAACTAATGAAATGGTCGGCACATATAAAAATTTAATTGTATAAACAACGCGTTTCGAACACGTAGTGTTCTTCTTCAGGCATTAACTGCGGGTGAGTGTCTCTACCCAGTGAGTGAGACACTCACTCGTAGTTAATGCCTGAAGAAGAACACTACGTGTTCGAAACGCGTTGTTTATACAATTAAATTTTTATATGTGCCGACCAGTTCATTAGACTTTTACCCTACAATGAGTAAATACTACATAATAACTGATTACAGTATGTTAGAATTAAAATGTAAAGGTGATTTTAGAAATGCATAGAATGAAGTGCAATAGGAAAAAGATAGAAGTAGTGCGTACGAGTCCAATGAGACTCAGTGTCGTGTCGCAGTTTAATAATAATAACAAGAAGTGAAATCTCTATTTTTAAATCATTTCAAGTTGTTAATTTTTTTTGGATTTACAGTTGGTAAGTATATCGCCTTATAGGGCATTAGCACTGTTTGGTTTTGTTCGATTCTCTAGTTCCACATATTTCTATTATTAATATGGCAAACCGTCATACCTCGTACAATGATGTTGGAGTCGTTCTACAAGGTATGACGGTTTGCCATATTAATAATATAAATCATACTAACCTCAGTGGTAATAATAATATGCACGCATTCCTCATATTTCGTTGTATAGCTGTTGTTAATTACTTATCAAATAAATAAGTCACCTTAAAATTAATGAAACAATTCTAATATTAGATATCTAATTTCTAATAGTTCTAATAAATTCTAAGGTTTCTATTATTCAAATATTTAGCATAGCTTTGATATTACTTCTAGACTATTGTTACATTTAAATTAAAACAAACTCACTTGATTGTCAACGAGTTTGATATTATGTTTATTTATAGTAATGTTTAGTGTAGTCCACTCCAAAATTTTTAATATGTCAGCTTTATAGATTAAACAATATCAATTGAGTTGAATTATTCTAAGTTACTGTAATTTAAAATGCATGTTATAATGCTATAACCCATGCTAAATAAAGACAATTTAGAAAAAAAAAAGGAAAGAATATCATTTACATAACCTTTTTTTTAACCATTTGATATTTTGTGACTAATTTTTGATTGTTCTCTTCTTTTTTTTTTAGGATTTAGAAAAAAGTGGTGCTAAAATCACAACGAGTTATATTTATTCACCTGTTGAAGAGTTACTGAAGGTGGAAAAAGAAAAATATATGAAGGCAGTGGCTTTGTTGAAACAAAATCTTGGAATCAGTTCAAAGAACTAATAAAAAGAAAATAACTAGCTGTCACTGAGCTTTAAGACTGATGTATAATTATAAGTTAATATGCACCGATTAAGTTAAAATAATTAATCTTTTGTTGAAAGACAAATTATATTTTATACATATCGTATTATATAACAGGTAGGATTATTAAAAATAATTATAGTAAATTATTAAATATCAAATTAACATATCTAAAAAAGCATAAGTAGTAAAATAAGTATCAAAGAAAAATATTAACTCATTGTAGGGTAAAAAGCTAATGAAATGGTCTCGACATATAAAAATTTAATGGTTTAAACAACGGGTTTCGAACACGTAGTGTTCTTCCTCAGGCATTAACTAAAAGATACAATGTCATCAGACGGTTATCTATAATACAAAGTAAATATAGTACTAAATAAAATAAAATATTTTTTTTTTTCGTCGTAGGATGTGGAAAAATCTGTTCATCAGATCCCTTAGCAAGACGTCTTGCTTAGGGTATGTGGGGTTGGGGGTCCCGACCCACTAAAAAACCACATCCTATTTCCTGGCAATACCCGATACGGAAACCGTTTGCACATTACTTCATGCCGTTGCCTCAGTCCTTTTGAGTAGGATTCACCTTCTTGTCCCCATTCGTTCAATCATTGCCCTTGCCTCACACCACTTTCGTTCTTCTTATGATGGAGAACCGCCTCTACAAAGAAAATAAAATAGTTCAAAATATTTATTTTGTACTATACACAACTCTCTGATTAAATGGAATTTTTTAGTTAATGCCTCAGGAAGAACACTACGTGTTCAAAACGCGTTGTTTATATCATTAAATTTCTATATGTGGAAACTATTTCATTAGCTTTTTACTCTACAATGAGTAAATACCACATAATAACTGATTGCACTACCTTAGAAAAAAAAATATTAACCTTTTCTTTATGCCATTCAAAACACATGCTTGTAGCTTAGATGACATGTGTAAATAAAAAGAGTTTTTTTTATTTTTATTAATAATAATGAAATTAAATAATTATAAAGACGGCAATAAAAAAATCTTGTGTGAGATACCACTCTCAACAAATTTCATTTACATGAAATAACTATAAAAATTTTTCAGAAAAAAATAAATTTTAAAAACTTTTATATGATCTTTAGTAGACATTATCAATAGATTCTGCTTTTTTTTTTATTATTAGAACTTCATTATTATTATAGAAATAATATAATTATTATAATATAATAATATTATTATTTTCATATAATATATATAATTATATATTATATATATTATATAATATATATAAATTATTATAGAAAATTATTATAAATTTTACCACACTGAATGGAATAAGTTTATTCTTATTGGAATTGATTTATTCCAATGATTTATAAGTTTATATGTATTCCCAATTAAATTATTTAATTTAAATTATCAAACCAATTAAATTTAAATTATTAAACCAATTAAATTATTAAATGTAGTCGATTTATTAAAACCACTAATTAGGTTTAGTGTATAAAAAGAAAAATGCTTCCCTCATTTCTCACCAGGAGTGCTGCTAGCAAAATTAATTTTAAAGCACTTTGCTAGCTTCTTAATGACCAAGGCAGAACTCTTTAATTTCAGTATATCGTTTAATAAAATTTGATATATAATATAATATCGCTTCATATTATATGCTTGGATATATTTTGAGATTTATACATGTATAAATTTCGTCTAATAACAGTTTTGATTTATTTTCTCATTTCTTTACTTCATATTTCAAAAGCCTCTTGCTGTACTAGTAAAACACATGTATAAATGTATATAAAATTCATGTAAATCATGTAAATAGGTATGAAGCAACATAAACCGATTTCCAAGCCCTGAAGATGACATAAATATATGTCGAAAAGTCGGCAAAAGGACTAGTTTAAAATCATTGGACCTCAACCCTCAAAAAAATTACATCATATAAATATTGGGTCAAAAACACAAATCATAATGAATATATATATATTGATATAGCTTCTCGACCACTGATATTTCAAATTCACACTAGGGGTTCTTGAGGATTTTGGTCATAAAACATACAACTCCTGATTATAAGCCGACGTTTCGCCAAAAGTTGTTTGGCATTTTCAAGGCTAAAAAACAATTTATTAACAACATAAGTAAAGCAAGATAAATACATCACTGGACACCACTCAACAGAAAACAAACAAAACGAACAAAAATTTTGTAACAAGAGAACCACAAAGGATCATAAAATACCTAGTGTTATTATTATTATTATTTAAAAATCGACATTTGTTGTTTAAACCTAATTAATGATTATTAATTATTCAGAACATCAAAAAACCCGATTTTCAAACAGCAAAACAACACACAGACAGTAACAAACACAGATAATTACAAAACAATGAAAAAAAAGAGAGTCAAAAATTAAAAGAAATTAAGGGGAAAAAACAAAAAACAAAAAACAAAAACCTTACAAACATTATTACCTTGACTTAGAAGAAACACCATTTACCGGTCCATGCTTATGATTTAGCCAGACATATAATAGTATATAATATGTAATAATATAATATATATTTAAAATAATTCAATTTTTTTTCTACAGGTGAAATTTTTCTAGTTCAACTGCTGATATTTTCATTATGGTACTCAGTGGATCCTCAGTGCCTTTGGATTTCTCTTTTAAAAATCTTAAAACAGTCTCTGATATTCAACATGAAAAACCTCGAAAAGGAGTCAGAAAGTAAATATGTATTTTTCTTTTAACATATAATTGAGAAAAAGTTGTTATAATCAAATACTATACTATAGAGGTTTTAAATGAAAATATTAGAGTCAGTGAGGGTTTATTTTGTTACTTATGCATCCCGGGTAATTCTGATTCATGTATTAAGCATTCTAAATTGATTTTTTTGTATATTATATACATATATATTTCTTATTCATGTACACATACGTATATCCTTACAACCCCTAATCTCAATGTTATTAACGTATTACTTATTTATTCAGGGAATTAAACATCAAAACAAAATGTACCATATTTAGTAAGCCAATACAGATGTAATATAATGATATGTATATATATATATATATATATATATAAGATTGATAAAAGTATTGACCGTGGAATAGAAACAAAACTAAAATTTATTGGGACTCCGTCAGTTCTTCAGGTTCAAATTAAACTCTCAATGCCAACGTTTCGGTTTTTATTTCAAACTTTTTTCATAGGTAGAAGTATAAATTTTGAAACAGAAAAAATTTGAGTCCCTATAAATTTTAGTTTCATATATATATATATATATATATATATATATAATTATATTATATATATATATATATATATTTTATATATATATATATTTATATGTTCGTTCGTTACATATTATATTAATATATAATATATATAAGTATGTATATATATATATACATATATATATATATATATATATTAATTACTTATATATATATATATATTTATATATATATTAGTAATTAGTAATTAGTAATATATATATTAGTCCAGTTATACCGTTGACCTTTCAACTCTTTTATTCTAACCGCTTGTTTCTTGTTCATTATTGACCTTTGACCTTCTCTTTATATTAACCTGTACTATCCTTTTAATCTATTTATAGCAATGACTAAGCATGAGTCATCGATTTTAATTTAATATTTCACTTGGCCAACTCCTTTTCCAGTTGAACCCTGTTAGAAGGAGTTTAGTTCCTCCTGCTAAATATATATGTATATATATATGTATATAGTTCAATATAGAAAAAGCAACATAGAGAAATCAAAAAAACACACTTACAGTCTCTAATTTTCGGTTTGAACTGTCTTCAGTTTGAATCGTGTTCGGTCTTCTTCGGTTGGAGACCCTCCAACCGTCTCTGGACCAGTGCGCTTGGATTCCCTCTCTTATCTCTCCTGAAGACGGTTCAAATCGAAAATTAGAGACTGTAAGTGTGTTCTTTTGTTTTCTCTATGTTTGTTTTTCTATATTGAACTATATTTGTCCGCTTTGGATCGTATTTCCAACGAAAAAGTATATATGTATATAGATGATCAAACCACAATAAGAAATGGGAAAACAAGACTAAGATCTTTCAACCGTAACAAGCGGTCTTCGTCAGAGTCAAAAAACCCAACTGAGGTCAGTTGGGTTTTTGACTCTGACGAAGACCGCTTGTTACGGTTGAAAGATCTTAGTCTTGTTTTCCCATTTCTTATTGTGGTTTGATCATTGATTGTTGTTTCACGTGTTTATGTGAAATCTTTTTATATGTATATAGGTATACCAACTGAGTTGGGTTTTTGACTCTGACGAAGACAGTTTGTACGGTTGAAAGATCTTAGTCCTGTTTTCCCATTTCATATTATTGTATGATCATATATATATAACTTTAAATTGCACAAAGCACGACACAGAAAAGACAATACAAAGAAAACTTACAGAATTCAATATTTCGAACTGTTGTTCGTCATCAGGAGAGTAGACTTGAAGAGAGGACGAAGTGAGAGAGATCTCCCCACGTAGAAGAACGGAGTGCGAATGATATATATATATATATATATATATATATATATATATATATATAACAAATATATATATTATTTGTTATATATATTTGTTATATATTTAATCTATTAATACCTTGACTATCTCATTGATTTTGTTTAACATGTCACTTGGCCAACTCCTTTTCCAGTTGAACCCTGTTAGCAGGAGGTTAGTTCGTCTTAAGATCGTGAATGCCTAGACTGCGGTTAATTTTAATGATACCTTTTTGAAGGAGGATCTGCTGCATATTTATACCAATATATATATATATATATATGAGTTAATGCGTACTGTGTGTTGTATGGGTGTTTGTGGTAGGTGCTTGTGTGCACGTATGACTGCATTAAATTTATTCTTCATTAAACAATTAATTGCAATTAAAAAAAAGTATTCTTTTGTATGTTTTTGTTCAGGTGTAAACGTTCTGCCGAAGGAAGATACATCTGTAATGCTTTACGCTTGAATAACAATTTGTTAAGTGAAATTACAGGAATTCATTCTGTTATCTTAGAAGTAAGTAGTAAATATATTCTAATAAACTTATGAGTAATTTAAATTATTTCTTGTTATCAAAGTGTCTATTTCTTAAACAAATTATAGTAGTTAATACAGTTTTTTTAAGGTAATGTTTTATCATAATATTTGTTAAAATAAAGGCCTTGATAAGTAATATTCTTTGGATAAAGTATTTTTATACAAACAAAAAATTGATAAATAAATAAAAATATCATAGTGAAAGAATAAATAACAAAAATAAAATTAAAAACTACATATATAGTGAAATATAGCTCTAAAACGAACAATACATGATGTCGGACAAACGAAACATACCGTCTTTTCGGAAAATAAGACATCCCTTAAAAGTTAGCCCTACCCTGATTTAGGGGAATTTTTAGAATATAAGCCCTAACTCAAAAATAATCCCTAGTTAATAATGTGAAAAATATAATTCGTTAAAGAATAATGTTGAATTTAGTAGGTATCTCCAGTTGCCCTAATATTTCAGAGAATTGTTTGAAACAAAATATTCTGAGAAATTCCTTGTTTATCTGTACAGTTCGTTTCATGCAATGCAGAGGCACGTGTCAAAATTAATTTCTGGAATATATAAAATAGAATTTACCTTCAAAGTATAATTGAAGGCAGCAGTGTACATAGAGTGACGGTGCAGGTACAACATTAGTGCATTTCAGTCTTGTAAGTCTAATTATTACCTATTACTTATTTTAATAAAAGCCCTTCCTCTATTAGATCTAAAAAGAAAGTAAGACAGTGTCTTTGATGATTACGTGAAAGTAAGACGGTAAGTTTTGATGATTTTGTTCTGATAATGACAGGTAGGTATAGAAATGGAAGGGAGAGATTGTCAGATTTTTTACTAGTTTTTGTTTGTAATTTGTCGCGAAGTTCCAGAAGATCGTTTATTTTTATAATACTTGAATTTCATACAATGACTGATTGCTTTCAGAATTATCACTCATACACTATTGATGAACAGATTTTACTAATGATTTTGAAGCACTAATTCCACTCAACAGTTGCTGTCTCATCCATCATTTTATAATGTTGGAAACGCAAGTGGGTTCAGCAAATTTTAGGGTTGCTTCTAGGGAATATTTTAATGCTTTAGGCCAAATAAACCGTAGTGTTCCTATCAATATTTTCTTATTAACAGTAATGGTCACATACCAAGAAAAATTGACAGTTTTATTAGAGAAACAATTGTTTAATAATATCCAGAACCCACTAAAACACACTACTGAGGTCAACAGTTGTAAATTTTTATACGGTTCACTTAAACAAAGCCAAAATTTGACTCTAGATTACTTTTTCTTGATATTTTATTGATATAAACGTATTATAAAAGTTGTTTTCATGTTTTTTTTTTCAGTTGGTTGAACAACCAGAAAAGATTACATGGATTGATTTATCTTTTAATCGGTTAGTTGAAGTTCCTTCGGAAATTTCTTCATTTGCCAGCCTGAAGATACTTTATCTACACGGCAACAGACTTGCCGATATTCACGCCATTCTAAAACCTCTCAGGTATCCCTTTCATTTCTTATTTATCATTTTAAATAATTGATTACAAGATGACTGTTTTTATTAAAGTTGTTATTCGATGAAAAGATTATTGTATGACTATTAATTAATAGCATGACTATGAGGAGGACCTTTTCTTGTTCAAAAGAACTTTGTCTCATTTCTCAATATCTTAAATAGTTTAAACGTTATATATATATAACTAAAAGTTTTTATCTTATACAATGAAACCTTAAGATGCAAGCCTAAATTTGAGCTGAATTTTTGCTTAAAATTTGAGCTGAATTTTGAAACGAGTTTCAAAACCGGCTTGCGCAGTGGTTAGTCGAAAGTGCTTGCGACTGTGAGCACCCGAATGAGTCTGTGCAGAATGTCCTCGAAGCCTGCCCGAGATACGACAGGGAGAGATACAGAGTGGAAATGTTTTTGGGCTCTACCCTGTCCAACTCATACGATAGAGTACTGGAAAAAGTCAACCTCCCAGCGTTCCTGAGCTTCATCCATGCCATAAATAGGGTTAAATCACCCTAGGACATTACCTATAGTTTCAAAAATTTATAATGTATAAGACAACGTCTTACCTAGTTATGTTATATGGGATCTTCCTTTTGCTCCGAAATATCATTCGTACCCAGTGTAACCATTTCGCGATGTAAATATACTGTTGCGCGAATAGTATCGAGTTGCCCGCCTCCGCGTGGTCCACCCTGGGCGTCGCCATGTGAACATGGGACGGCTAAAGGGCAAATCGTAAAAAGAGAACCTGACTTGATTTAAAAACGATATGGCCTGAAATATTGGCTTGGTGCGTATAAAGGTCAACACAGGTTAGTCGAAAGACTGCAGCTTTTGGTTCAGAATTGTTTTCGTTAGTTGTCGGTATTCATTTTTGATTGTATTGGTTCAGATACAACACTTGTTTTATTTCAGATTTTTAGTAGTAAGGGTGTTTCATATTCAAATATGCTGTACTGTATATAGCATATAATAGTTACGGGAGTTATTATAGGGTGAGTTAGGACGGTTTTAAAGGGTAGGAGTGGATTAAATCTATTTTCTTTTTTTTTAATGATATCTAATTGTTTGGATTACGACTTTTTTTGGAATCTGAGCTCGGGTTTGGAACAGATTAAACTCATTTCTCAAGGTACCACTGTAATCGCTCAAAGACTTTCTTTTTCTTTAAACCAAATTACATTTTAAACAGGCTAGTACGGAGGCCGCGGACTTTACATTGTTTGTGTTAACTCTGGAGTGGTGGCAGCAATTGGATTATGCCGATAACTGAATCTTTGACAAAGGTGGCTACTTGTCACATGGCTACTTGCCGTAGCCATGTGAGAGCGAGCGTCACAGAGTGCCTTAACAGCCAAGAGTGGGCGTTGGCCAGCAAAGTATTCTTGCCTTCTTGATTAAG
This sequence comes from Hermatobates lingyangjiaoensis, assembly GCA_026182355.1. NCBI lineage: Eukaryota > Metazoa > Arthropoda > Insecta > Hemiptera > Hermatobatidae > Hermatobates > Hermatobates lingyangjiaoensis. Next base: position 117,665 of record JAPFBL010000382.1, read on the forward strand.
TGGAAATCCATACTAAAAGACATTTCTAGAGTCGTCCAAGTGACTGTGTTCAGAATAGAAACCGTTCTGTTTTGATTTGTAACCATGTTTCTCAACCTTTTGGCCATTCTATGAACAAAGCACAACAGATCGATCACTTTTTAACGTGAGACCCTTTAGCCACATCTGACGTCCCACCACAACCCTCCTATAGGAGAGGTGCACTGTGCCGCAGATGCACCCAAGGTGGAACTCGAGGAGGAGGGTCCCACGACACCACATCGCACATAAGTACCCCCCAAAAAAATTATAATTAACACTAAGCCACTCGTTCAGGAAATATTGATGCATGCATCTTCTTTCTTTTTCCTATGTAATGCACAAAAATTCAATAGGTGATGACCCCTGAAGAGTCTTCTGCACCACTGATCTATGGACCCCCTTATCTCCTTCACTATTTGATATCTCTGAAGCTCATAAAAAAGCCATACTTCAAAGAGGTGTTCCATAGACTCGGGCCTTGTCCCACACGGACATATAGGGTCATCAGTTATTTTGAATCGATGCAGGTAATTCTTAAAATTCCCATGCCCCGTGAGGACCTGGCAAATCAAATGATTCACCTGGATGTTTCTTGTCCTTTGCCTCAATCCAACATGGGAGAAAAAACGGAATGCAAACCGACCATGACTGTCCAGATTCCTGTCTACACCCAATCAGGGTTGATAAATATAATATCCGTTTGTGGTTATCAGAGATGAGCCGTGGAAGCTCGCCTCCACGTGGTCCACCTCGGGCGTATCTCGGAGGCTAGCATTGGCTCTATCCTCGGCTAGGGTTTAGTGCTCCCGAGATGTGGCGAAAGTGCTTTCACGTTAAAAGGCATCAATCTGTTCTGTTATTACTCCCAATATTGCTGAAGAAGCAGGGTGCACACAATAATACCAAAAAAGTTTACCAGAGATGGCATCAACCCTCTGTAGAATGTTCCCATTCTCAGCCATACAGTTCGCATTTATCAACCTGGACTGTGAAAATAAAAAGAGAGGACCACACGTCTCTAACTGATCGCTAATTGTTACTCATGCCAAACGATTAAACTGATAAAAAAGAAGATTTAACCCAAATAAAATTTAATTTCTTTTTTTGTGCATGTTCAATAATAAGTTTACTTTTAATAGATAATTTAAAGTTAAAGTTTGTAGATACAATTGGTATTATATATTTAATAACTAAATAGTTATTTGTTTTTTAGAAATCTGAAGCTGCTCTGCAGTTTAACTTTACATGGAAATCCAGTTAAGGAAAGAAATGGTTATAAATCGAAAATACTTGCGTATCTGCCTCGATTGAAATGCTTAGATTTTAGCAATATTACCTCAGCAGACCGTACATCTGAGAAGCAGAGAGTTCAAAGCGATAGACTGTACCATTCTTCTCCAACGAGAATGAGAGCTCCTTCACCTTCCTTGAACACGCCGCTTTCAAACAAGTCGTCCATATCGCGTGTCAGCCTCAGCAAATATCAATTAGACTTGCATTAGTGAGATACTGCTCACGGTGCATCACATGAAACAGATATCTTTTGGTAGGCTACTGATAATTGTTTAGGAAACTCAAAGACACGTGTCAAGTTGCTGCTCACTCTTTCATTGAGACATGACTTATTTGATGTGCTCACTGCACATCATAACTTATCCTTTCTTTTGAACTTGTCTTAATGGACTGCTGCTTACTGTACATCATAGCTCGTTCATTACATTTCAATTTGCCTTAGGTGGTGCTGCTCACTGTACGTCACAGTTCCATGCTTTTATTTAAACTAGGTTTGGTAGGCTGTTGCTCACTGTGCATCACAGCTCACTTTTTTAATTTAAATTTTCCTTTCTGGTCTACTGCTCACTGTATATCATAGTCAACCCTTATAATTTCAACTTCCCTTACTAGTGTACCGCTTACTGTACATAATAACCCATTGCTTTCATTTAAACATGCCTTAATGAGGTACTGCTCACTGTAAATCACAGCTCACCTGTTTAATTTAAACTTCCCTTACTGGTCTACTGCTTACTGTACATCATAATCAACCCTTATAATTTCAACTTCCCTTACTAGTGTACCACTTACTGTACATAATAACCCATCGCTTTCATTTAAACATGCCTTAATGAGGCACTGCTCACTGTACATCACAGCTCATCTGTTTAATTTAAACTTCCCTTACTGGTCTACTGCTTACTGTACATAACTCACCCTTTCATTTAAACATGCGTAATGAGGTACTGCTCACTGTACATCAAAGTCAACCCTTTTAATTTCAACTACCCTTACTGGTCTACTGCTTACTGTGCATAACTCACCCTTTCATTTAAACATGCCTTGATGAGGTACTGCTCACTGTACATCACGGTAACCCTTATAATTTCAACTACCCTTACTAGTGTACTGCTTACTGTGCATAACTTATCATTTTCATTTAAACATGCGTAATGACGTACTGCTCACTGTACATCAAAGTCAACCCTTTTAATTTCAACTACCCTTACTGGTTTACTGCTTACTGTAGATAACTCATCCCTTTCATTGAAATATGCGTCATGAGTTACTGCTCACTGTACATCACAGCCAATACTTTTAATTTCAAATACCCTTACTGGTGTACTGCTCACTGTACATCAAAGTCAACCCTTTTAATTTCAACTACCCTTACTGGTCTACTGCTTACTGTAGATAACTCATCCCTTTCATTGAAATATGCGTCATGAGTTACTGCTCACTGTACATCACAGCCAATACTTTTAATTTCAAATACCCTTACTGGTGTACTGCTTACTGTACATAACTTAAATCATTTAAACAAGACTTGATGAGATACTGCTCACTGTAAATCACAACCTACCCGTATAATTTCAACTACCCTTATTGGTGTACCACTTACTGTACATAATAACCTATCGCTTTCATTTAAATATGCCTTAATGAGGTACTGCTCACTGTACATCACAGTCAACCCTTATAATTTCAACGTCCTTTACTAGTGTACCGCTTACTTTCATAATAACCCATCGGGACTTGATGAGGTACTGCTCACTGTACATCACAACCGACCCTTATAATTTCAACTTCCTTTACTATTGTACCACTTAAAGTACATAATAACCCATCGCTTTCATTTAAACATGCCTTAATGAGGTACTCCTCACTGTACATCACAGCTCATCTGTTTAATTTGAACTTCCTTACTGGTTTACTGCTTACTGTACATGACTCATCCCTTTCATTTAAACATGCATAATAAGCTACTGCTCACTGTACATCATGGTCAACCTTTATAATTTCAACTTCTCCTACTAGTGTACCACTTACTGTACATAATAACCCAACGCTTTCATTTAAACATTCCTTAATAAGACACTGCTCACTGTACATTGCATCTCACCTTACTTGTGAACTTTTAATTTAAACTTGCCTTAGTAGGTTGCTGCTCACTGTACATCACATCTCATACATTCACTTAAAGTTGTTGTATTAATTTCTATTCACTAGATACCACATCTTTATAAACTTCTCATTTATAATTTGCAATTGTCGTCTGCTGCTCACTGTACATCACATACTACACCCATAGTGTAGGATACCTCAGTGTGCTTCTCTTAAACCTTTTCAAAAGCCAATACTCATTGATTTAGAAAACATATTACCAAGCTTGTAAAGCTTTTCAATTTAATTTAACGTGGAGACAACAATATAATTTTGTAATTTATCTGTAATAGTCAACATTCCGTACACAGTCATTTAAATAAAATTTTAGTTTAACATATTATCGTATAGGTTTTTATACATATATTTATCATTAAATGATAAAATAGATAACGTTAATATTTTTGCATACACAAAGTGATTCAAAAGTAGCTATAAGTAAAGATAGATATAAATTAAATTAAAATATTACAATTAATGTTGAAGTTTATAAAATTTAACTTATTAATAGTACTGGTGCTTCTAATGTTTTCGTACTTTTTTTTATTGTTTATATTGTTAATTATTTTATCTATGTTAACTGTTTTAGGCTGATTAGTTTTATGAAATATTATTAAATACATACATAATGTTAGTACCACTGAGGTTATTACGATTTACATTATTAGTATGGCAAACCGTCATACCTCGTAAGATGATCGTGGAGTTGTTAGAGCGCTTTGGGACGTTGAACATCTTCGATCGCAACTAACCTACTGTAGGAAGCTATCCTACAAATTACGTTAGTTGCGATCGAAGATGGACAACGTCCCAAAGTGCTCCAATGACTCCAAGATCATCTTACAAGGTATGACGGTTTGCCATATTAATAATATAAACAATATTATTAATCCAGCTATTATCATTAATATGATAAATTGTTAACCTGTATGGAGCTTAGATATCGGGTCACTCATTTACGTTTTTTTTTTTAAACGGTATTAGCAAAACCAGCTGTTTTATACAACAAGTTTCTTTCAACATATTTCAATTAATCCTTATTAATTATTCACTCACATGCTTAAAAAAGAAACAAGATATAATTCAAGTAAATACTGTTACTTAACAATATAATTAAACAGAAAAGCTATATTTGAAATACATTTATTATGTTTAATGATCAAATCATAATAGTCGGGTTTTTGACTCTGACGAAGACCGCTTGTTACAATTGAAAGATCTTAGTCTTGTTTTCCCATTTCATATTATGGTTTGATTATTAATTGTTTTTTCACGTCTTTATATGAAATCTTTTTATTTATTATGTTGTATAACTATACCTATTTGGCTTATTGTGTTCCTACTTTGGGCTATACTATATTGTCTAATTCAGTATGTTCAGTGTTACTATATACTATCCTGTTCATAGTTCTCTGTTGTTAGTATGGTTAGGATGAAGACTGTTTGATACTTATATGTGGCAACATGACTAAAACGATGTATATTATTTATAAAATTCTTAGTCTGCAAATAAATATGTTGATTATGAGTAAAATAATACGGTTATACTTGATAGGAAAGGGCCATTCTTGAAATAGTTACTGATTCTACTGTTCAGGTTTGAGTGGGTTGGTATGTGTTCAGATTGTAACTTAGCATGCCTGCCCTCCTAACTTTGCCCAATGTTACCTGGCTAGTCTCGGACCCTTCGCCTATTCATTCCCTTTCCAACCAGAAAGCAAACACCACCTCAAGCATCCACTCCCTTTCCAACCACCAAGCAGTCAACACCTCAAGCATTCTATTCTGAACCATCAAGCAAGCAAGACATCAAGCATTCACTTCCCAACCTCCAAGCGCCCACTCTCTCCACCATCAGTCAAGCATCTCTGTCATCACAGGCCAACTCTCCAACCAAGCTTCAACTACCCTTCAAGAAACTCCAGTTGTGATACCAGCCACAACATTTTGGTCCATATGTTTTGATTAAAGAGCATGTATCCTAACTTTTCCGTCATACCATATATGAAGCAATTCAGATCGATGTTTTTTATTTAGTATCTTTAGCAAGATGTTAAGAACCTTCTGCGTCTTTATCGGAGAGACGAAGAGTAACAGCTCCGCCGATGTGACCAAGGTGGACCTCGCCCAGATGGGCATTCACGACAAATATCACACAAAGCTGCAGGAAGTCAATAGACGAGGTAAATAATCAGCTTCTAAGGGGATGAAATTCATCAGTTTCAGACTTAATGCCACATTCCTTCTGTTCCTTTTTGGATATGTGGTAGAGCAGAGGTTCCTAAAGTGGGAACCAGGAGTTCCTTAACAAACTGTCTGGGGTTCCATAAAAAACATTTATTAAAAACATTTTTCTAAAAATTTTTTTTTTGTTGATATGGATTTATTCTATATTTCTTGTGAATCAAACCGAATAACGTTTATATAGACATATACCCATAAGTAGAAGTGGTCAAAATTTTATTCATATTTAGGATGAATCACTATTCAGTTTTTGGAACTATCTGATTCCCGATTTCCTGCTATTGCAAAAGTAGCACTTCACACAATGTTGCCATTTCCCACTACCTAGTTATGTGAAACTGGATATTCCTTTTATACTGCCATAGAAACCAAATACTCAAGTAGACTCAATGCTGCTGACTTGAGAATCAAACTCTCAACTACGAGTATAAAGCCAAAAATGATTACAAAATAAACTTTGTGTTAAAATTGCTAGTAATTTTGTTTTATGTGTTATGCACTTGCGGAAAATATGAAAAAATATAAAATCTTTTAATTTTGAATTTTTATTCAAAAAATACACATTGCTGTAATATTACTTTTTTAATTGTTTTTAAACATACATACTATTTAAAAAGGCATATGAAAATATTTATATTATGATTTTATGAAATCATTAGAATCAGTTTTTTTTTGAAATTGTAATAACAAAATGGGTGTTATGTTATATTTTATGATTTCAGGAAAATGCTTTTAATGCTAATCAGTTAAGTATAGATGAATGAAAATGTTTGAAAACTATATAAAATCAGTATGCTATGAAAAGAAATAAAGAGTTTGCAAAGCATTGAAAAAGGAAATGTAGCTTTAAAAACTGAAAATTCAACTTAAAATACTGGATATGCTGGTCTACTTGTCGAATGTGTTTACATTGCCATATATGTTTTCATCAGAATTGAGTCAAAAATATTTCTTCTTTTAATATAACAAGTTTGAAGTTCTTTTAAATAGTTTATATGATATGAAAGGACACTAATATTCATAAACAATAAAAGTCAGCTCTCTAAACAGTTATATATTTTATGAGGTTCTCTAGTGTGGAATATGGTTTTCTAGCGAAAGTGTTACAATAAACCTACCTCTTACACCCTTTTGCATATCTAATTGTCAGGCATATAGTTCAAAGTGTATTTTGAAAATACACTAGTTCAAAGTGTACTAGTTCTTAAGAACTAGATTATTTTTAAGTAATATTTGAGCATGGGAAAAATGCTATGATATACGAGTTTTAAATCTGTTTGTTTGTTTTAAATCCTTCGTAATTACTATTATTAATAAACTTATGTTTTAGTAATTGATTAATGGTTAGATTTTATATTTAGTACTGTCATACTTTGGATATTTCTTGAGGAATCAATATTGGATTAAAAATGGCAAATCTTAAGTTTTACAAATTGTAATATCAGAAGTTTTTGATCTTTTTGGCACTTAATAAGGGATAACATACTGATCAGTTAGAAAAATGAACAAAATCAGCTCTAATCAATTTGGTTTCTTTAAAAGGGAATAGTGGATTCATTCTGGGTTGCTTATTTTGTTATTAAAGTAGTTTGATAATACTAGTTGAAATACATTAAATCAGGAGTAATAAATAGATATTTTAATCAAAGAAATATAGCATAGATTACAACAATATAATGTAGAAGTAATGAGAGCTAGCATAGGACAGAGGTGGGGAACCTTTCTTAAAGTAAAGACCATTTTAGCACCGTCCACTTCCCCAAAAGACCACCTTCAATGGATAAGCAAGTTTTTGTATGACAGTTATATTGTACAATCCTTGAATCTATCATTATATTACTCGATCAGTGCTTATAAAACTGTTTCACATCTTTCAAAGGATTCAGCAGTGTCCTTACTGCCTTCGTTTATTACCTTTGTTAACTCTGGAAACTAACTTTATAAAAGCTTAGACTTTTCAAGTAATGATTGAAGAATAGTCTTCTTCTTAAATATCAAAATGTTTTTTTCTTTATTACCAGAATTGTAATTCTTTATATTCTCAACATTTATATGTTCAGAACTATTCATTTTCGTAAATTTTGGTAGCAGTCCTTCCTTGATACACACATTATTAAAAATGACACCAAATTTAGCTGATACCTGTTTCTTAACAAGTTTCTCAATTTTTCTAAATAACACTCTCGTTATTTCATCTACACAATAAAGTACATCTCCTATGGTCGACATGTTTCGAATGATCAACATTCATCATCAGGACGTGAATAAGATCTAATGAGAAAACCTGGTTTATTATATACACAGAGAAGGTAGAAGGGGGGGTTTTTTCCATAAAGTTTAAGTATAGTTGGGCGTTAATCTGTGGGGTGAGTGGCCTCCTGGCCTGCGTCGCTACCTGCAAGGGTTTCTGGCTGCCCTTGATGCGAACTAAACAGCTTCAAAATACGGCTACTATTTTCCACCTGAATATTAAGGAGTGGCTTGAATTTTTGAATTAATATAGCCTCTAAAATTTTCAATCTATGGTGGTTACTCTCTTTTTTTTATTATTTTGGTATTTGCAACCAGCATCTCTCTTGTTAATTTAACATTATGCTTGTCCTGCGTATGTTTTTTGGGGGCTCCGGCCATTAGATGCATGGTGAGCCTTTTTGATAGGGATGTGGTAGTCATACCAATGTACGATTGTTTTTGGGTTTCACAGTCCCCATTAGTACATGTATACTCGTACACCAGATTTCTTTCCTTTAGAGTTGAACTTTTGTCCTGGTTATTATTCTTAATAAACAGGCCACTCACACGTGGGCTTTTATCATAAGTGACCAGTGTTACTTTTTCATTATCGTTTTTACAACTAACATTTAAAACTATTTATTTATAAATAATTTATATGTTTATAAATATTTAAACATATTTTTACTAACTACCCATACATACACTATACATTTCTTAAATTAACACTATAATCTTCCATAACATCCAGAAATAATTCTATCACCAAAATAAACATTTTGTTTGAAGCAAACTAAGATCTGTTAACCGTAAAACCGTAACAAGCGGTCTTCGTTACGTTGAAAGATTGATCATAGTCTTTTTTTCTCATTTCATAATGTGGTTTGATCATTGATATATATGTATATATATATATATATATATATATATATATATATATATATATATATATATATATACATAGAAAAGAACACAGAAAGACACTACAGAACTCACTTCGATATTTCGACATCCGTCGTCATCGGGAAGAAGTGCGAAGTACTCGCGTTGAGAAGCAAACTACTACTGGCCTCCAGAGTAACTCGTGGAACCACCGCAATGCTGCTCCCCAGCGGAGGAGAGGAAAAATAGAAATCCTTCCAATATTTATTTAGAAAACAAGATAAAAAATATATAAAATACGAAATAATAATAATAAAAAATAAATAATAATAATAAAATAATAATAATAAAATAATAATAATAATAAAATAAAAAATAATTAACGGTACAGGTTGAGACCAGGAGGAGAACGAGCCCCAAGGAGGCATATGAATGCCTCTTCGGAAGCTCTAAGGGTGACATGGGGATTAGACTCGGGGATTTGTTTGAGGATTTGTACCCTGTTTATTGTCCACACGGACCTTTCATTTTATATATATATATATATATATATTCACTTAAAACGGAAATACGATCCAAACTGGACACAATACGAGTTCAAAATTCAAGAAGAGTAACACTGAGAGTAAGGAAACACACTTGCATACTTGCTTGCCGTTGCGTCTACAACGTGCTTGCTCTCTCTTTCTCTTTTCTCCTGAAGACGGGTTACCCGAAAATATGAGTCTGTAAGTGTGTGTATATATAAATATATATATATTGTTTTCTATGAGTTGTCCGGGGAAAGGAATATGAATCGTTACAATGGTGTCCAATAGGAGAGTAGAGTTTGTAGGTCCATGTGTGCGGTTCCAGTTATCCGCTGCCCAGCGAAGCCTCCGTTGTAACGAATTTATTATATATATATATATATATATATATATATATATATATGTGTGTGTGTGTGTGTGTGTATGTGTGCGTATGTATGTGTGTATATATATATATAAATAAAATTACTAAACATTCCAAACCTGTATTTCGAAAGGTGTCACCTTCCACCCACAGTCTTGAAAGCACGTACCTCTTCTTCTTCATTCTACTATCTTCCTGATGACGAAATTCGGTTCAAAATATTGATCCAGTAAGTGTTCTCGTTCTTTATGTGTTTTTTGTAATTACGTTTATTGCGTTTGCGATAGAATTCTAAGCATGAACATTTTTTTTGTACATTTTGCGAAATAGTTTTTTTTTATTTTTTTTTCCTTCCTCTTTTATTTGTTTTTAAACTTTATTCACTTTAGTATTACAGCATTAGTATGAATGTTTTTAATTTCTACACCTGATATTTACAATATAAATAATCTATGATCTGGGTGAGTGCCAATCATATCTTCTTGTCATCGCTTTTGTTATTAATACTCTATGTTCTTGGTTAATACAAAATCTACTTGATTTTTATGAGTGGTATTTTGTACTAACCAGGTCAGCTTTCTCCGATTTGTTTTTTGTTTTTTCATTGATTTGACAGAAATCTGCCAGCGTCTCACCACAATTACTCTTCATCTATAGCCATACGGTCCTAACAATCATTCCTTTTCATTTATTGTAAACCTATATGACTTTTATGTTGATATTTCACTATTTTGCTCTAATAACTTATAGGTATTTCATTTTCCACCACTCAATTCATGTTCATAGGGGTGTACAAAGGTACAAACTTGTATATGAACTGTCTTTATTGTCCTGTTAGTTTAGGATGCAATGACAGTCCCAAAGGGAACACGCAAGAGCCTAAAATTGACCCTTTGTGATACACACAATGACTATTCTACATCAGGAGTCCAAAATGTTGCCTATTTTTATTTTATTTTATTTTATTTTTAGTTGTTTAACCGTTCCCCTAGCGAGTGATAATGTCAGCCGTTTACCGACATTTTGTTTGATCGGTGATTCTACAGATTGTACATTGGGAGTCATAATTTTTGCCTAATTCAAGTGGATTTCGAGTAGAGATCTTTAACAAGTACCTGACATCGTACAGGCTTGGGACCGACGGCTTAACGTCATTCTCTCCGAGGGATGACGTACTCAGATTTATTCACCTCCTGCGTGAATAGATTGAGGACCAAGTGGGGATCGAACCCCGAACCGGACGAGTACGTTAACCACTGAGCTAACATAGCCCTTAAAATTTTGCCTAACTCAAGTATATTTAGAGTCGCGATTTTTAATAAGTACCTGTCGTAGTACAGGCTCATTAACGTCCTCTTCGAGTGACGACGTGCTCATATTTACTCAATTCCCGTGTAAATAAAAAGAAAGCAAGAGTGGGTATTGAACCCCGAATCTACCATTCCAGTGGTGAGCCGTTGCCACTGGGCTAACCTGGCCCCCTATTTAACCTGTTGCTATATACTTTTATTTCAGTTAGAACTAATCAATAATTCTTAGTCTCAAGACGTTGACAGCAAAGATCATACGATAAGTCTTATTGATCCTTGCCCGTTTATTATACCGCTATGTTAGAATAGAAATCTATGTTTAGGTATAACAACTAAATTTGTTCTGTTATATGAATTATAGCATTCCATCCACTTCTTATTTCGACCTTTCCTAGGATATCTAAATTTTATTTTGTCAATTCGCACTCCATTCAGCCATTTTCAGCTCTTGTGTTTTTAGTCATCTTATGTTTATTGTTCCTGTCTGATGAAATAGTTGATTTTTTGATCTTTTTAATATATTTTATTGTACTATAGTAAAATGTTCTTATCATATATCCTTTTTCTTTTCTTTTTCTTTTTCTTGTATTGTTGTTTATCTAGTATAGCCGACTTGTCCGTCTCTGACGGTTATTTTACGAAAATTCATAGATGAAGGAAGCATAGTATTCAAAAATATTCCAAAAAATTATAAAATAGTAGAAAATATCATTATGATTATAGCCTTTAACTGTCATTAGATCTGGAGTTTCTTTTACATTTTGAAGATTTAGATACTGAGCTCAAATTTAGTTTTATTCGTGGCATACTTCTTATTTAGTACGCGAGTACGTAGGACTCACTTTTTTAAAACGAGTAAATTATGATAAACGCAAACGAAATAAAAATCAACTATCAAAATCTACTTGATGCAGTAAAAATAACCGTATATTTTTAGCTATATACATACAATCCATATCCTTTAACAGATCAAAATAAAATTATACCACAAAGTAGAGCATAGTGTGGGAATTGAGGTAATTTTTTCAAAATTATTAACCAAAGGGGTGATATGGTATATTTTATGTTTTCAGAAAATTTTTTTTGACGCTAAATCAGCATACTATTGAGCAATAAAATGTTGACGAAAAAATAAACCTAATATTATTAATTAATAAAAAAAAATTATAAAATTCTGATGGGGTAATATATTAATAAAAAATGAAAATTCATCTTGTAAGTGGATGACTTGCTATAATTTTCGGATTGGTTTACATGTATGAGGGGCAGATACACTGATGCCTTCTTTTATAATAGTATATAGATTATTGGAAACCTTTACTTGACTGTATTTTTGTTTTTATCAGCAAGTGCTTGTTTTGTTCATTTAATATTAATATTCTGTTTATACTGAGTTAAAATACATAAGAAATGTAAGGAAATATATGGTGAAAAACTCTCTCAGAAAAATTGGTCTATTTTGAGGAAAATATAAGTATTTTAAACTTTTTATCTCGTTTAATAAGGTATATAATGACTTGATAGTAAAATTGTTTAGAATTATATTAATAATGGCTAAAGTATAAAATAAAATATCACTTTGAAACGCATTTGCAATATCATTGAAAGTTAAGTACGATCTTGTCAAATTGCAATCGTTACTGTAAAAGTTTTTTTTTTAAAGTTAATATCAGGTCATTATTTATGAAACGGATAAAAAAGATCTGAATAAATAGCTGGTATTGATATGAAATTGTATGTTGTTCAACAAAATAATTTATTAAAAGTAATGAATTGTACTTTTACAATATAAAGGCAGAAATGTTCAATTGTTTGATACAGTTATTATTAATATGAAAGTTTGTATAATTACTGATTAAATTGTAATGACTGCATAAAATTAGTTATCGGTTACAGGAGAGTGGTAAAGCGAGAGAAACATTCTTGTTATAATCAAATCTAATTGGCTTTTAGATTCAAAATAAGGAAATAAAACACAAATTGAACAGAGCTTCAAAACAATTGTCAACGATGGACTGTTTCGGAAATTAAACAAAGCCAAATTCAAGTGGTGACGGTGATGAGTCAGGTAGAAGGGGTTGTGGAGAGACGGGACGGGGGGGGGGGGGGGGTTAGAAAATTAAGCACGTGGAAATTGAAATGAGATGAATTTTAGCCTGTTCTGTATTTTTTTTTTTTTTTTGGCCTAAAACATTGGCCTAAAAGTGAATATTGGAACGTAGGACAAGTCTGCGATAAAGGGGTAGAGAACGGGGGGAAGGGAGGGAATGACGTATAATCAATTTTTGCCATTAATTACTAGTAGCGTCCAATGAGATTATATTTTAAAACGTAGTGGGGTAAAAAGGGAAATGGAAATGGGAGGGAGGGGGGGGGGTTCCCTTTTAGTTTTTGATTGATTCCCAAAGCATCCCCAACACTCCTCCCCCGCAATCCACCCACCCACCCACCCGCCCGCCCTCCCTTCAGGGCAATGCCGGTAAAGGGAAAACGCACTCTTACTTTCATAGGCTTCCATCCTTCACTCTAATATTCACCCTACCGTACTTTTGACATTTGATATTTTTCCTCTTTCCAACCCCTAGAGCGCTCCACAGTTTATATTTCAGGCCCACCCTCCTGTTTCCACTAAAATCAATACTAGGAAATGTTAATGTGTAGTGCGGCGCGAGCTTACTCACCCCTCCAGCCCCCTTCACAACCGCCCCGCTTCATCATTCTCTCACCCTTACTCAAGGCACGTCCTACTATATCTTATCTCTTTTACTCTTACTCAGTTCTTCCTCCCCTTCTCCCTTTCAAAAAGATATCCCTTATTGTAACAAGAGTTGCGCAGTTAAACGATGTCTTACCCCCAAACTCCATCTGGGTCCACTCACACACTCTAATCTCCCCACCTATAAGAAATTCCCTTTCCACTGCCTTCTTGATTGATGCATCCTTCCAGCATATACCATATTTTTTTTAAAAAAAGTAACAATTACATATTATTAAATCTACTTTAAAAAAATATAAACAAATTCACAAATCCATGATATTTTAATAATTATTAATACATATTAATATACTAATAAAAAAAGGTAAAATAATTTTTTTTTCTTAAACTACACAGATGGTTCTTTATTAAGTACTCAGTAAGTACACAGATGGTGGAATAGGTGATATCTCAGGGTGTCCACAAGCAAACAGAGGTTCGGAACCCCTGCTGTAAACACACATGCCCACACATACACACTCCACACACATACAGAAAGTTCTTTACTGCAGAGTGCACACACAAACACACACTCACCCCCACACACACACACACCCACACACATACCCACACACACACAACACACACACTATAATATTTAATAATATATAATATTTATATTATATTATTATATTACACACTGTAATATATAATATTTAACATTATTCACGTAATAAATAATATATATTTAATTTCATTTCTCAATCTCCATGGAAAATGGGTGGACAAACAAACAAACAAACTCACGGACTTTATATATATATAGATAAAGCACTTATATTGATATAAATCATACAAAAGTATGTATTTGTAAAAAAATACATACTTTTTCAATTGGACAATGGATAGTTATATATCAAAAGCTATTGCCAATAGCCCTTTTTTTTTTTTACAAAAATTTAGTTGTATCACTTTTATAATAACTAAACTCGTACTTTAGTAATGGTAAACAATAAACAGAGTACGTAAAACTGATGGCAAATTTCAGTAGTTTACTAATTTATTAATTGTGTTGCACTGCAAAAAATTATTTATTCCAGATTCTAAAAGAATGGAACGACAGTTTAAAAATTATTTATGTTCGGTTAAAAAAAAGATTCATGCTAAGAAGGTATAGCTATCTTGAATGGGGGGGGGGGGGGGGGATATTTGAAAGTATGTTTGCATACTTATTAGATTATGAAAGCACACACCATTTGTAGTATATACCCCCCAAAAACATAAAATTTTCTGATATATCTTCTATTTCTTCTTATAGTCCCAAAAAAATTGAAAACATTTCTGACATTGAAGTAAGAAATAAGTTTTGTCACATTATACATTAATATCAAATTATAGCTTACTACTCTGTGCCTCAAATATAATTTAATCTGAATATCGCTAAATATATATTATTTCTGAAAGATTGATAGCATTTTTTTTTTAAAAGATGTAGTTTTAATTTGTTTCTGTGTTAAATATGGTAATTTCGACGAGAATTGCTTGGAGCTTATTAAGGTTTTCAAGACGTTGCTTGTCTCAAGGGAGTCGTTATGAAAAGGGGAAACGTAATCACCCCCTAGAGTCTGCGCTGAAATATAATATAATATATGTATATATATATTATATGACAAAGACCGCTTGTTACGGTTGAAAGATCATAGTCTTGTTTTCCCATTTCATATTGTGGTTTGATCATTGATTGTTATTTCATGTGTTTATGTGAAATCTATATATATATATATGTATATTTGTTTAAGTTAAACTTTAAAAGAAAAAATAATAGAATCTGACAAGTTTCTTTATATCTCAGTCAGCATTATCTTAGAATATCAGTAGAACATAAAATGGAAACATAACACAAACACTCTGACTTTAGATACTTATACGTATACAAAATGCAAAACACACATACGTACACACACGCTATATATATATATATATATATATATATATATATATATATATATATATATATATATATATGTTCAATTAATAAGCTAAAATATGATCAAAAGTGGACACAATACGAGATCAAAATTAAAAAATTAAAAATTAAATTTAAAAAAATTAAAAATATTAAAATCAAAACAAAATTAAAAAATTGAAAATTTTGAACTCATGTATATATACTCCAAGAAGATTTGCTGCCAATCTATACTAATATATATATCTATATATATATGATAAATGAAATGGGATCCAAAGGACTGATAACAGTTAAAATAAACTGTGACCCATAGAAAGAATCGTAACAAAGGACTCACTTCAATATTTAACGCAATAACGGTCGAAAAGTGAGTCCTTTGTTACGTTTCTTTCTACGGGTCACAGCTTAGTGTAAGTTATTTGCTTAATATATATATATATATATATATATATATATATATATATATATATAACAAATTCAGTAATAAATCAACCGTTTGATATAACAGGTATATACGTAATGTAATTGCAATTTGATCAATTTTCTATGTTCAAAAATTGTCCGACTTTCGATTACATTGTGCACCTATAAATAAAAGATTTTACAATAAACACGTGAAAGAATCAATGTACAAACTACAGTAAGAAATTTTATAGCTTTTAAATGAATACAATAAGGAAAAAAAAGACTGTGATCTTTCAACCGTAACAAGTTGTTTTTGTCAGAGGCAAAAACCCAACTAAAACACTAGATGAAGAACCTTCATGGTGTGGGACTTCAAGGGTGATGGGAAGGAAGGAAGAGAGGTATTTTAAAAGGCATAAAGTGTAGGAAATAACAATATTCCAGAGAGGGTTGTTTGGGTATGATAACATTAATTTTGAAACATTATTATTTAACATTAGTTTTCATGTTGAAAAACATTATAAATAGACACCTAGTTTACATTTATATAAAATATTTATACATTCTGTTGTATATTTTATAACATATAATATTTATATTTTAAAATCAAGAAATTTCTTCAAAAAAAAAAAAAAAAACAATATTTAGAATGATTTCAAAGCGATGATAAGTGGATCGAATTAGAATGCTATCCATTTGAAATGGCAGTTAGAGGCCTGTATTTGAATCATTATTGACCCCAAGGGACCATTTAAAGCAATCCTATCCCTTCAAGAGTGATTTTGTCATTTTAAACAAACTTTGAAAACCAAAGTCGTGTTAAAACAAGTTTAAGGCAAAAAGAAAAATAACGTTTATAGAACAGCTTAAACACCTAATCCTGTTTTATTTTTTGGAATAAAAATAAACGTCTTTTATTTTTTGGAATACTTGAATTAATGAACTCTTGTTATTATAGAAGTTTTATTTGATTAAATGTTTAATCTTTTTCATATATATGATATCAAAATTTGTTTGACATTTGTAAATTTGTGAGTGTTGATTATGGATGCAGTATTCTCTGTTTATTTCATCGATTGAATTTCATGCTGAAGGGGTTCATGTTGACTCAACAGGTTCTGACAGCAAGATTTTTTCCAAATCCCTTTCAACTGCGCAGTACCAGATAGGCAGAAATGCTAAGAGTGGGTGTTGAATAAACAAGAAGGAAGACATAAGCTGTTTATATGCTACAACTTATTTTCAACTTCTCTTAGTGTAATTTATTATAACATTAGTACAGTACATGATACTAACAGTTCAACAGTATGAATGATACGAACTTCTGATATCATCTGTAGTGTATTTGCATGTAATATTTAGTACAAAATATATAATATTTTTATATAATATTGTAATAATCAAGTACAGTGGTACCCTGACTGATGAACGTACTGATATACCAATGTTTCTCTATATACGACGTAAATTTTAAACCAAAATTGGACTCGATATACAAATATTTATTCGAAATGCTACATACTAAGAAAAGTTGCATAATGATCGTAATGAAACGAATGGTAGTGAAGCAATAAGAAACTGAAGTCTATGCAAATGAAGAAGATCAAGAGGAAAATTAGAAAGAATGTAAAAAAAATTAAAAAAATAAAAAAATTCTCTTTGTACATAAGTAATAAATTAGGTTTTCTTTTGAGTTAAGTAAAGTATAAAATAAATAAGCTAAGTTACGTAGTGTAAGGGGTCAGGTTAGCTCAGTGGTTCACTTATTAAACTTAATGTTTTTTAAATATTGTCACAATCAATTTTATGAAATTATGTATATTTTCCTAGTAGCTGGGTTTTTATATGTTGACACAGTTGTTACGTCCTTTTTAAAGGAAGGATACGAGCTAGGTTAGATCAGTGGTTAACGTACTCTCCTGTGGACTGGTAGTCTGGGGTTCGATACCCACCTGGCCCATGATTTATTCACGCGGAAGGTGAATAAATCTGAGTAGGTCGTCCCCCGGAGAGGACGTTAAGCCCTCGGTCTCGAGCTTATACGATGTCAGGTACTCGTTCAAGATCCCTACTCGAAATACACTTGTATTAGGCAAAATTTAGGACTCCCAATGTAGAATCTGTAGAATCACCGATCAAACAAAAAGCCGGTAAACAGCTGACATTGTCCACCCACTAGGGGATCCGTTTAAACAATAAAAAAAACCAAAATACATAGTGTAAATTAGAGTGTATGTTACAGTACGTTCCACGTTCCATCGTATCCTCATTCCCCTACCTCCGCACAGGGCTGCCAATAAAATTTTGCTGCGTCCCCCAGCTGTTCGGGATAAATTCCCCTAAATTCAACTATTTATCCCTATAAAATTTAAAAATTAATTATATTTGAATTAGTGAAATAAAACAAAGCTTTAATTACTTATAAATAATATAATAAGGCAAAATAAAAAAAGAACAAAGAAAATATTTTATTGATGAATGATAATTATTGACAATAGTGCTAATCTGAGTCATCTGCCATTACATCAGCCTCAAGGTTTACAGATTGTTGGTTTTCTTTCATATGTTTTAGATAGAATGCACTAGTTTTTCCACTTCGTAGGTCTTCCACTAACTCTTTGCTGGGCTTCCAATTAGTAGAATTGGAATATTTTTTTTTATGGCTTGTTTGGCTAATATGCGTGCAGTCACAGTTTGTGATTTTAATGAATTCGTATTTTTTGTTTTTATATTATTAACTTGAGAAAATATGCGTTCAACACTAAGTGCCCGTGCCAAGTTATAAGTTATAACCCGCGCGTTTAAAGAAATAGTTTCATAGGTAAGTTATTGTTTAGATAACTATTTTATGCAACTATTTGCATTTTAAAATGCATTCAAACATATACAAAGTATATATAGTGTATCTAGTTTCCCTAGATTATTAAAAAATTCCCTATTCCCCTAGCGCATTCCCATTTCACCCAAATCTAAGGGAAATCCCCCAGCTTTGGCAGCCCTGCCTCCGCACCCTCCGTCTCCTCCAACCTTTCTCGGCCAGTCACGGAGGCAATGCTATATGATTTATTTACTTTTTATTTGTTTTAAATCTGCCTAGTTTAACTGATTTCTATTTATATGTAAGTATACTTGTTATTTACACACAGATTTAAAGCGTTAAAGTGGCAAGTCAAACCGTCTTACGTTCGACTTTGAATTCGAACAGCTCTGAGTTCGAACAGAAATATTGAGAAAATTAATCTAGGATTGGAACATAATTCTGGAACACGAAAAGCTCGGAGTTCGAACAGAAATATTGGGAAAATTAATCTAGGATTGGAACATAATTTGGAACTCGAACAGCTAGGAGTTCGAACAGAAATATTGAGAAAATTAAGCTAGCATTGGAGCATTTTTTTGTATTTCGAACAGCCGTCCAAACTCGTCTGCAACGAATCATGTACTGTAGTAGTATATATACACATTTTTATATAAATAAATCTACAATATTTAAAAAAATAACATCTGCATATAGTATGATCATCCCATATCCATTAAGTATTTCTTATCTAATCGGGAAAATTTGTTTTGATTTTCTACCAAATCGGTGGTCGACCAAAATTTAGAAGGAATTATGGGCACGAACCAAGCTATTACTGAAATTCTTAAATATTTTAATATTTTTTTTTTTTAGAAAAAAACATAAATACTTCTTGGTTTAGTTAATAATGAATGGTAATTGGAGTAAATAATTATGCAGTAATTATTATTTATTAAATTTTTATATATTAATTAATAAATAAAAGTTATCCAATTCAATAATAAAAATAATATGAATGCTTTAATATAAATTAATACAAGAATATATATTTACATACGCACGTACCTCTTCTTCTTCCCTTCTTCTCCCTGACGACGAACTTCAGTTCGAAATATCGATCCAGTAAGTTTTCTCGCTTCTTCTATTTGTTGTCTTTTTTCATTTATATATATATATATATATCAATTCAAAACGAACGAAACACACAGAAAGACACAGTCCACTGGACCGTTTCTTATAATTGTATATTATATATATATATATATATATATATATATATATATATATATATATATATATTTTTTTTTAAATTAAATTAATTTAATTTATAGATATATTAATATATATTAATATTTATTAATATTCTAATATATATATATATTATATAATTTATTAAAAATATTAATATTTTTAATATTGATATTAAAAATTTAAAACATAATTCAAAATGAAAACAATCATTGAAGAAAAATAAATGTAACTATCCTATATCTTAATGTATGAATATATTTTATATTCAATTATTCAATTTGATAATGGTTATTATTTTAAATAAATTTAAATCAATTCAATTTTTAAATCAGTTATTAAAAGATAAGTTGAGATCCCCAGTGTAAATTATTCAATTGCAGGAAATAGCATGAACTTCATTTGCTATCGTACTTTTGTAGATTGCATTGTTATTTTGCAATTGCTATTTTAATGCTGATTTGAAGCTGGTATTTCTTAGTTTTTTTTGTTTACACAATCTATGTAGGACAGATGGAGGTTGGTATTATTAAATGATACGTGCGAAAGTTGTACAGTGAAGGGTTGAAGTTGAAGGAAGTATATTTGATATGTATCTAGTGATATCTTTATTTTTTTAAAGAGGATATTCATGTTTGAATTACATTGTTGTGAATTTTTTTTTTAAGTTAATCCTGAAAATTATTAATGTATAATATGTTTATAGAAAGAGAGATGGAAGGATAGTAAGGCTCTGCAAAAATGAAAAAAAAGATAAGACAGTATGACCTGCGTGGCCATGGGATAATACTCTGATATCATTTTCGCTAATCTACCATTTTGGCACAGAAACAAACACGCAAAGTTATAGAAGATAGAAAGGGATCCAAAGGGTAGTCTTGCACGAGACCGATAGCCATCTGTTGTCGTACCATATGACTGTCCTAACTCACACTCACACACACACACACACACACACACACACACACACACACACTCACACACACACACACACACACACAAAACTTCCAACCGCTATCACCAAACAACTTGTCACACGTCTATATATCAAATTCAAACAATCTTATTTTTTTTTTTTATGAAACTTTTTGCAAAAATCATTAGCATATCAGGAAGAAAAAAAACAATTAAAGCCTTTATTTTACTTTAATTTTATCTCGTAATAATATGGTATAATAGCTCATACACCTACCGCATTTATGATTGTGTTTATTTTGCCATGGTTATTAAACTTTTTATACTAATTATATATCCATAAGGAATATTGATTTATAAATAAAACATTTTACAAAAAAACAGATGAAATTATAAATCACTTTATATTTTGTGTTGATATATGTGCGACATATATAATGGCAAAAATTTTAATAATTTATTGACTTATATGAGATATAAGAGGAATAATATTTTTATATGTAGGTTAGGTTAGGTTAGGTTGCAGTGGCAGTTCCACAAGGGAACACACGTAGGCCGAGCATTGGCCCTTTGTGATACCACACAATGAAGATTGATTCTACAGTGGGAGTCCTAAATTTTGCCTAACTCAAATGTATTTAGAGTAGGGATCTTTAACGAGTACCTGACATCGTACAGGCTCGGGACCGACGGTTTAACGTCCTTCTCCGAGGGACGACGCGCTCAGATTTCTTCACCTCCCGCGTGAATAAATCGAGGGCCAGGTGAGGATCGAACCCCGGTCCTATCAGTTCAGAGGTGAGCAGGTAACCACTGAGCTAGCCTGACCCCCTATTTTTATATGTAAAAAAAAAAAAAATCATCACCAGTAAACATAGATTTCTATTTGCTTTCCATGTATGATAGATTTGTCTAACAACATTCTCTAAGAAATCTATATACTGCACCCCTGAACAAAACTTAACATGAGATGAACATTTTTTGTGTTTATGAATCATAGTATCTATGGATAATATTGAATTGTAACGAATGGACTCTTTCAAGAAAGAGGAGTTATGTTTGTTGTAAAATATCCAGTTTTTTTCACTATTCTAGACTAATAGTTTATATCTATTACTTTTTAAGATTTCAAGCTTCCAGGTATAAAAGTTTTAAATTATACTGAATAGCCGGCTTTGACTTTGATTTGAGTATGTAAAATCGCTAATTAATAATATATTGTTTTTCAATATACATTCACAGTGACCTTATAACAGAGTACAGCAGGCAGGAAAAAAAAAACACTCGCTCAGAGTGAATTGGTATGTATGATTTTTGACAAATGGAAAGAAAAATGATTTTTAATAAATACTAGGGAGCCATAAAATTCATAGTATATTAATTCTAGAAAACACCAAAAATTTAAAACATAATTCGAAATGAAAAATATTCTTTGAAGAAAAATAAATGTAATTATCCTATATCTTAAATTAAAACTTAAAACGACTTTTTTTCTCAGATATTTCTGACATTTTTCAGATAAAATAGAATTTTTTTATTTTAAATGGGAAAATTTGTCTTAAATATTCAATGTAAAAGTAGGTCAGGTAAACTATATAAGAGATCCACATGCTACTGGGGAAAAGCCATGTCCTCCTGTAAAAGATTATTTGGTAACACGAAATCTACACTTTCGCTTTTCAAAAATGTTATTACAGCTGTGGTTATGATAAGGATATTATATGCATCAGTGGCGTGATATACAAAAATAAGCACATATATTGATAAATGGATCAATCACTATCAATCTGTACTACCTAAAGGAATGAAAGACTAATAAACATCTCCCATTTAGATATTTATATTATACCTAAATGAAACGTTTGGATACAATATTATGTTTACTTACAGTAAAGTTGAGTGTAGGCCACTCCAGATTTTTTATTTTCGTCAATTTCTCATATTTTCTTTTTGTTCAATATTTCTGGTGTGGAAAATAAAAAAAAACGAACTTGTCTATACTTTGAAGGTATGTTAAGGACTTCTAACAACTGTATAGATTTAATTATGATATGTATAGTTGCAGCCAAAAAAAAATGCTATCCAGAAATTTTTTTTTATTTGGTAGAAAATATTTGCAAAATATTTCTTTAAGAAATATGTTTCACTTTTTTTATACTTTCTAACTTTTATAATACTCTATAAATGTTTTTATTTATTTTTACATTAAACGTGAATAGATTGTGTGCCAATATCAAAAGGACAGAGAAATAACAGGATTAAAATGAATAAAAAGTAATCCGAATCAATTATTGTAATAAAAGTCGGTGTAGAGCATTTAATAAATCTAAAAAATTGATTAAACCTTGAAGAGCGCTTTGAAAATCTTTCAAAAACAACTTTAGCTTTTATTGAACATATTGAAGAAAAAGTAACTTATGTTTTGTTACACAAAAGTTTAATAAATTGCATTTTTCTTTTTTTATATTTGTTCCATCAATTTTATACGTACTTGATTTTTGTTTGAATATATAAAAGTAGAACATTTTTTTTCCCAATATTGCTGCCATCATACTTTCCGTGTAAGTAATTGAGTTAGTGTTAACTTTAGTATTAGCTATGTCAGAGTAATATGTATTTTTTCTTGTTAATATGTGGAAAAATATTATAATGTTTGTTTAAAAAAAAATGCAGGGAGATTACCTGCGCTGCGTGTTTAGTTCTATTGTTAACTTTATTTCAACAATATTTTCAGTTGAATCGTTTTATTGTTTTCATCTAAAATAAAACAAAAATTTCGATTTTTTAGGGTTATTAAGTCCAAAAGATGTTACATTTTCCATGTTTACCATGTCTAGAAGATTCTTAATAGCATTGTGTTTTACAACTATATGATATTTAAATCAACATAGTGTCCTACGAGTAGGACAATTATCATGAAATTTCACAAAAGAAAAAAAAACGTTGGATTAAAAGAAGTTTAGTTTTAGCAGTTTGGTTACTTTTTGTAAATATTATTAGATATCTTTTAGCAAGTACTATTAGAAAAAAAAGTGACTTTCCCGTCATGAATAATTCTTCTCAAACAATAGGGATCATCAACACTATGAGGTCTATTTTTGTGTAAAATATCAACTTGAGCCATCAAAGATTCTAGACCGTAGCGTAATAAGCAATGCTAACATACTCACACACCCACACACCCGCACACACACACACAAAAACATCGCAAAAACATCATAAAACGGCTTTTGGGACCTCAAAACATATAATTCCGTCAAAATCTCGAGATCGAATTTTTCCACAATCACGATACTTATAGTAATAACTTATAGTATTAGTATACCATACTTATAATAAAGTATAGTATTAGTTTACTTATAGTATGCTATAATATACTATACTATAGTATAGTATACTTATTTTTTGTAAAGTAAAAATGTCTAAATTTATTTATAGAATAATTAAAATGTAATAACTTCCATCAAACGTTCGTCACTGTAACTTTTTGAGAATGTTAATGAGCATTCACTTATATGTCGTTCTTCTTTTTTTCTTTTGAAAAAATGACAAAAATCTAACAAAAATATTAGAATTGCAAATAGCTTATATTAAAACAAAATTAATACTTAACGGTGTTTTTACGTTTTTTTTTTTTAGTATTATTGTGTTGGCGTTATTTTTTTGATTAACCTTACACCATATACCATGGTAAGGATCAGTGTTTCTTTTTTCTCAAGCTTATAGTTATAGTTTTCGTGTAAGCAATTGATTTAGTACATGAATATTGTTATCACCACTGAGGTTAGTATGATTAATATTAGAAATAGAAAAAACCGTCATACCTCGTAAGTTGATGTCGGAGACGTTGGAGCGCTTTCGGATCTTGTCCATCTTCGTTCGCAACTAATCTATTGAGCTATTGTCAAGGGGTTTTATAGTTGTGTTCACTGCTGTCTAGATATTGTTATTTCATCTTATGGCGCTATTTTTGAATTTATTTAATCATTATCTAGTCTAATTCTTGTATAGTTCTTTTTTCCGTCATACTGTCCGTCCAGTCTTCTTTTTATTTTTGTTAGTGATTTGAATAAGATATCGGATTGGTGGTTTATCTGTTCGTTTATTAAATTACCCGGTTTTTTATGTTTATAAATTTCTAGTTGTTCTATTATATTAAGTCTCTGTCCTTTCTGTCCCATCTTTAGTAAGTCCATTGATTTTTCTAAGCTGTCAGGTTCATGTCCGTGTTTGGTTAGGTGATTTGCGAAATTAGATTTATTTGTATTATTTAAATAATCATTAAGATGTCCCTTGAATCTTTGTTTTAGGGTTCTTCCCGTTTGTCCTAGATATATTTGATTACAGTTTTTACATTTTAATTTATATATTCCGCTTTTTTCGAATTTATTAGTTATATTTTCCGTGGAGCAAGCTAATATTTGATTTATAGAATTATTAGTTTTATACCCTACCTTTACATTGTACCGTTTAAGTAAGTTCACGATTTTATAACTAATATCTCCTATGTACGTTATAGACGCGTATTTATTAGCTTTTAGTGTTAGCTTTGGAATTCAAAACTCAGAGAAATATATTTTCTTCTTTTGATATATCTAAATATCAGATATTGATATATCAATAAAAATGATAGAGTAGGGCTCTCGATGCATTGGAAGGTACAGAAAAGTTGTTAAAGAAACTAATCCTTTCTAAATTAAGGAGTGCACGAGTAGTTATATTGGCTGAAGGATCTCAGGAATCGACAACTTCTTTCAGTTGTCAAGAGAGGAAAAAAAGGTTTTGGAAAACCCAACGGGTCATGGGTTGTCTATTTTCTTGCATCCGTATAATTTCAATGGATCACTTTGCTAAATATAACTTGCAAATCAATTCATAAATATATATGTTTCTGCAAACATTAGTTTACAATATACATATAGACAAACAGTTTAAATAATTGATGAAGTATTATCAATAATTCATAATGACAAAATATGAACTAATTATATTAAATTAGGTTGTAATATTGTTTGAATAATTAAATTGTTGTATGAGAGTTGTTTTCTGTTTTTGGTTTATTGTTAACATTTGAGAACGGAGTCGGATTTGATTTTGTAATTAGAGACTTACTACCATACTACACACTCTCTGTTCACTTTCTCACACATTCTGGCATTCCCTCTCTCTCACTCTCTCCCTTTGCTGAATATTGATATGTAAGATAAAAGGAAAGCTTGTCTGTCAGACGTGACAAGGGATGTGAGAGTATATGTGTGTATGTGTGTTCATGTGTGTGGGTGAGAGGGGGTGATGGTGGGGTGAGGTGGGGCGCACGCCCCCTAGAATAAACAACAAACGTAATTATATTACCCATCTGCCACTGACAACTGACAATCCCATCTGAAAGATTCTTGTATACGATATGTGCGTGCCTACCACCAGGAGGAAACCCTATTCTCTTCACTAGCGTTTTAATGAAAAAAATAAATAAATATATTTAACAAAAAATAAGCTACACATATGTTTAATTCATTAAAACCCATAAATTTATTACTAACTGTAGTTATTTATTATGAAACAAAAGTAAATAACAAAACAATATGTGAGAGAAAGAATTTATAATTTTTATTTTACTCAGTTATTATGTCATAAAAAAATAACAAGAATCAGGTTATAAAGTTATAAAGCAGAGATTCCCAAGTGGGTTCCGCGGAACCCAGGGGTTCCTTAACGAACTGTCTGAGGTTCCGCGAAAAACATTAAGAAAAAAAAATTTTTCTAATTTTTATGATCAAAATATTGAATAGCTGACTTCGACTTTGAGTTGAGTATGTAAACTGGTTAATTACTAATATATTTTTTCCCAATATACATTCTAGCAAGCTTATAACAGAGTACATGACGCAGGAAAAAAGATAACACTCACTCGGAGAAAATTGGTATATATGAGTTTTGATAAAGGGGAAGGAAAATGATTTTAATAAATACTAAGAAGCCATAAAATTCCCAGTATAATAATTCTATAAAAAACCAAAAATGTAAAACATAATTCAAAATGGAAATCTTTCGCTTGAAGATTAATAAATGTAATTATTCAGTGATAATAAGAGTATTTTTCTGATTTAAATTTGAAAACTTGACTTAAATATTCAATGTAGAAGGAGGTCAAGTAACCGATATAAGAAATCCGCTGGCTATTTGAACAAACGCCATGTTCACTTGTAGGAGATTATTTCGTATCAAGAAATTTTCAGTTTGGCTTTTCAAAAATGTTATTACTGCTGTAGTTATACCAATGAGATTATTTGGATCAGCTGTGTGATGTACAAAAATAAGCTTATATATCAATAAGTCGATCACTATCTGTACTACCTCAGAAATGAAAGACTAATAAGCATCTCCCATTTAAATGTTTACATTATGCTTAAATGAGACATTATATATTGTATAGCCAAGAACATTGATATTAAGTTTACTTATAGTAAAGTTGAGTGCAGGCCACTCCAGATTGAGTTCTGAATCGAGTCAAGTTGAGAAGAAAATTGACGATAAACGATGCCTTTATATTTTATCAATAAAAATAATACAACGGTGAAAAGAAGCCTGAATTAGAGTTGACAGCAAAGGATGTTTGGCATTTGAAGATTACAATTTGATATATGCAGAAACTATAATATCTGCCACTACCAACCCTTCCAGCATTTGTAAATCAATGTTATAAAGCTAAACCATTTCAAAATAATTCTAAAGTAGTGCAATCAGTTATTATGTTGTATTTACTCATTGTAGGGTAAAAAGCTAAGTAAAAGGTCTCCAGATGTAAAAATTTAATGGTATAAACAACGCGTTTCGAACACGTAGTATTCTTCCTCAGGCATTAAGTCTTCTTCCTCTTCCTCTGACATTGTATTTTTTAGTTAATGCCTGAGGAAGAACACTACGAGTTCGAAACGCGTTGTTTATCTACAGGAAATCTACTTTTTATCTACGGGAAAGTATTTTGAAATTAAAAGCTAATGAAATAGTCTCCACATATAAAAATTTAATGGTATAAACAACGCGTTTCCAACACGTAGTGTTCTTCTTCAGGCATTAACTCTTCTTCCTCTTCCTCTGACATTGTATTTTTTTTAGTTAATGTCTAAGGAAGAACACTACGTGTTTGAAACGCGTTGTTTATGCCATTAAAGTTTTATATGTGGAGGCTATTTCATTAGCTTTTTACCCTACATTTCAAAATACTTTCCTGTTGATAAAAAGTTATAAAAAATCTATTAAAAGTGACTATTTCAGCTTGAACATGTAAAATAAAATACTTACAATAAATAGAATGAACATGTATCTTAATACCTTGAAATACATCCTTTTTCATTAAAAATTCTAACTGCAATATGCTTAATAAACGAGAAGATTCAGAATTTATAACCAACTGAAATTTAATATAATTTTAGCTTATTTACAAGTCATCAACACGACTAAAATAATATTTTAGTGAAATAAAATGCTCTATTGTAATTTAGATATTGCATCGGATTTTCAGTATGTAAAGAATAGAAATTTTTGTTTAAATTAAGTGATTTTTTTTAAAATAATAAAACTAGTACAATGAAGATGTAGAAGATACCATTAGTATCAAATAAATTATTGTACTTAAAGCCTAGATAAGTACCAAATTTGTCATATTTAAACAAATTTTAAAGAAGCGCTTGAACCAGTGTGCTTGGTTTCCCTCTCTTATCTCTCCTGAAGACGGTTCAAACCAAAAATTAGAGACTGAGGGTGTGTTCTTTTGATTTATTTATGTTTCTTTGTCTATATTGAACTATATTTGTCCGTTTTGGATCGTATTTCCAACGAAAAAGTATATATATATAACTTTAAATTACACAAAGCACGACACAGAAAAGAGACTAAAAAGAACACTAACAGAATTCAATATTTCGAACTGTTGTTCGTCATCAGGAGAGTAGACTGGAAGAGAGGACGAAGTGAGAGAGATCTCCCCACGTCGAAGAACAGAGCGCGAAATATATATATATATATATATATATATATATATATATATATATATATATATATCTAAAGATTTCACATAAACACGTGAAATAACAATCAATGATCAAACCGCATTATTGTGGTTTGGTCATTGATATATATATATATATATATTCGTTTAAATTGGTAAAAGATCAGATGTTAAACATGTTGGATTAATTTCTACCTTCAGTCACCACACAAACAAAAATAGAGTAACAGAAAATAAATGGGTCTGTTGAAATGAAGGAGGAGATAAAGTGAGAGAGGAAGGGATGGGTTTCTCGTTAGAAGGGCCAGTGTTGACCCTATTGGAGGTAAGTTGGAGGACACCTGTTGCCTCTGCTTGCCAACATGTTCCCTTCGTTTAACAACCGGCTTAGAATCAACCAACCACATCTAACCGAAATCTCTTCTTTGCATCCACCTTTAGTCAGACCCACTCTTTCACTTACTCTGTCTCTCCAACTCTTTAACATACCTCTTATCATTCTTCCATCCTTATCATTCTTGATTGTTTTCTTTATTTTATAAATAACTATAATATGACTAAAATAGTATTACTGATTTTTTTTTTCTCAACAACAGTTTTATAAATACACCATTCAGTGTGAAAAATAGGTTTGACTCTAACCCTTTTTCGGGTACATAACTAATTGGTTTCGTGAAAAATGGAGCATACAAAAGTATGTATAAACCACAATAAGAAGTTGTGCGAAGACACTTATGTGGTTCATTCTTGTTAGCAAGTAACGTAAAAGAAGGTTGTATGAAGGCTAGTAATTTAAAAAAAACAAGCATATTAAGCTTCATAAGAACAGCCGTTTGAAAATCAACGAAATATTTACGATTAGTTGAAATGAAAAAAAAGGCCATCAATCTCTCATCTTTTGAGCCGCCTGGAAGATCTCTGTCTCTCTCTTTCCTTATAGTTTTCTCTTGACAACAAACTACTGATATTTGAAATGAAAATTAGATCATATGTATGTATATATCAAAGATCAAACCACAAAAAGAAATGAGAAAACAAGACTAAGATCACTTGTTACGGTTGAAAGATCTTAGTTTTGTTTTCCCATTTCTTTTTGTGGTTTGATCATTAATTGTATTTCCTTTGTTTATGTGAAATATTTATATATATATATATATATATATATATACACTTTAACACACAGAAAAGAACACAGAAAGACACTACAGAACTCACTTCAATATTTCGACATCCGTCATCATTGGGAAGAAGTGCGGAATACTCGCGTTGAGAAGCAAACTACTACTCAAAAAACTGCTACAGTAGCAGTTTGCTTCTCAACGCGAGTACTTCGCACTTCTTCCCGATGACGATGGATGTCGAAATATCGAAGTGAGTTCTGTAGTGTCTTTCTGTGTTCTTTTCTCTTTGTTAAAGTGTTTATTGTCCACACGGACCTTTCAATATATATATATATATATATATATTGTTAAATAACGCGTCATATTTGGCTTCAATATGTTTTCTATATAATTTCTTCAATTTCCGAAATTCCTTCCTTGTCTCTTCGTTAAAACTCTAAAGCTTATCACCTATTTTACTACTAGGAATGTACGTAATATGGTATATTCGAAGCATATCGACTAGTAATGTAGGTCATAAGCTTTACGGCTTTTACGAACAGACGAGGAAAGAATTTTGAAAATTGGAAAAATTATATAAAAAACAGATACACTAGATATATGGGGTATTATCTAACAATATATATTTAAATAAAGGCCTTTTTCCAACTTTCACAAATATATATAATATATATATATATATATGATTCGCACTCCATTCTTCGACGTGGGGAGATCTCTCTCACTTCGTCCTCTCTTCTAGTCTACTCTCCTGATGACGAACAACAGTTCGAAATATTGAATTCTGTAAGTGTTCTTTTTATTCTCTTTTCTGTGTCGTGCTTTGTGTAATTTAAAGTTATATATATATATATATATATATATATATATATATATAAACAAGAAAATACTAAACAGTCCAAACCGGACAGATAAATAAATGAAAAAGACAGTACATAGAAGAAACGAGAAAACTTACTGTATCGATATTTTGAACTGAACTTCGTCATTAGGAAGAGAGTAGAAGGGAAGAGGAAGAGGTACGTCCGTTCACGTGAACCAGTGAAATGGACGTCCGTTCACTTAAGTTCGAAATATCGATCCAGTAAGTTTTTTCGTTTCTTCTATATGTTGTCTTTTTCATTTATTTAATTATATATATATATATATATATATATATATATATATTATATATATATTGCTATAAATAGGCAGCAGATTCTCTTTTAAACAGGTATCATTAAAATTAACCGCAGTCTCCGCATTCACGATCTTAAGACTGAGAGATTCGATCCTACGAACTAACCTCCTGCTAACAGGGTTCAACTGGAAAAGAGTTGGCCAAGTGACATGTTAAATTAAAATCGATGACTCATGCTTAGTCATTGCTATAAATAGATTAAAAGGATAGTACAGGTTAATATAAAGAGAAGGTCAAAGGTCAATAATGAAGAAGAAACAAGCTGTTAGAATAAAAGAGTTGGAAGTCCAAGAAATTCAAGAAAGGCCAAGTGACATGTTAAATTAAAATCGATGACTCATGCTTAGTCATTGCTATAAATAGATTAAAAGGATAGTACAGGTTAATATAAAGAGAAGGTCAAAGTTCAATAATGAACAAGAAACAAGCGGTTAGAATAAAAGAGTTGAAAGGTCAATGGCATAACTGGACCAATAGAGAATAAATAGATTAAGAGAATTAATAATAATAATAATAATAATAATAATAATAATAATAATAATAATAATAATAATAATAATAATAATAATGTTAATAATAATTAATAATAATAATAATGACAATAATAATAATAATAATAATTAGTATATATATATATATATATATATAACAGTATATTATATTACATTATTATATTATTATTATATAGTATATTAGTATATATATATATATTCTGAGTTTATCAGAACTCAGTCAGTTTAAACTTTAGTTTTATATATATATACATATATTATCATCAAGAAAGTGATGTTCTGATAATGGTTAAATCGAAAATTAGATATCGTAAGCCTGTTTTTCTATTTACTATGTACTTATAATTTACTTTGAAACGTTGGTATATATATACATACATATAAATGTATGTATAATATCAAAACTAGGATTTGTTCTTTATATTTAGCTATAATTTGAAGGTTATGAAATCCGTTATTTCATCCATTTATTTTTATTTCAATTGTAGACCCTCTGGGAAGATGTATTTCTGCTGTCACTTTTCTTACCTAAGGTTTATTGAACTTTTCTTTCAAACTTTGTTTTTTTTTCTTTTTCCCCCAAATAAAAATCTTAACATTTTCACCTTAGAAAAGTTGTATTATTTCTAATGGAATTTCTTTCTAGTCTATTATTAAAGTTGACCACATGAAGTTATTGGTGGATATACGTACAGTGTTCCACAGTTTTCTGTATCAGCAATGGAGGGGATTTTAAATCTCAAATAGGCTTTGAGGGAAGTTATTTAAACTAAAGTCTATTATTTTTTCAAAAAGTTTGAACAGATCTCTTTAAATTTAACAAAATCTCTCATTCTGTGTCTCTCTTTATCTGGAATGATTTGCCACTTCATGGAGAGCAAGCTAGCTAATGATAACTCCTGGCTACATTAATATTCTTGGAAATACTATCATCAGTTTGTTATAAAACAATCACAGTGATGGTACTGTTATATAAGAATTTGTGTTGTTAATCACAAACTGATGAATGTACCTGCCTACAAAGGTTCAAAAATGTTCTCATAAACCAGGCATGGGCAACCAGCGGCCTACGGGCCACATGCGTCCCAGCACGTGTATTTGTGCGGCCCTGGAAGACTATCTGGAATTCTATCTTAATATTAAAAGATCCTTTGCTTTTTGGTTACTAAAAAAAGTTAACCGTGACTTTTGGAAGGAAATTACAACATGAGAGAGAGAGAGAGAGAGAGAGAGAGAGAGAGAGAGAGAGAGAGAGAGAGAGAGAGAGAGAGAGAGAAGAGAGAGAGAAAGAGAGCTCTATAGCAACAAATGTTTTAGTTTTTTCATATATGACGCACAAATCTTTTGGAGATTGTTTGTGATCATTTTTTATCGTAAGGAAATAATGAGATCTGAATTATAATTTTCATTATAGGAACAATAAAAAGTGAAATAATTATTGACACATTAATTCAGCGCACAGTATGTATTTCTATATATTTATAAAAATACATTGTACATATAAGTTGTATACATCGAAATACCACAGAAATTACTATGCGGCCCGCGGTCACTTGGAAATTATATAATGCGGCCCTCAATTCAGAAAAGGTTGCCCATACCTGTCATAAACTGTTCCAGCTACATCAAGGAGATTATGATACATTTCTACCAATTCATCAACATTTTTCTTTTGATTCCAATGTAGAATAATTTAATAACTTTTTATCTAAGAGAATTTCTAGAAAATTGTTCTATCTTTATTTGTAACTAACCTCATTATCATATTAAGTAATCTATATAAATGAATGAAAGGTTTTGTTTGTACATTGCTTAAAACTGGCTCATTTCAAGTTATGTTTACATTTCATACATTAGAGAAACCGAATCCATTCTTAAAAAAAAAATCTATCTGACTGTTTGTCCTCAAAATTTTGTCAAAATAAACTCAGCCATCATAAGATATAGGAAGCTGAAAATTTTGAAAGTAAGTTTCTGTTTGCCTAATTTAAAAACTAAGCTTAGAATGGATTGAAAATTCAACGTAGATGCGAAGTTATGGACTTCTAGGCTGTCTTTGGCTAACTTCACAGACGTGTTTATTTTGAAAATATACAAATATAAATTATTTTGAAAATATACTTACAGATACAGCAAGTAGGTATTGTTAGTTGATTTTAATTTCATTTACGTTTAAGCTCCCAGCAAGAGATAATTAACAATGTGTTTCCCGAAGTTCAAGCCCTGTCATATATTCAGAATAAATGACTTGGTGAACGAGTAATGCTCAATCCCTACTAATGAACAGACAGGAAAAATCAACAAACAACTTCTCACGCTACATCAAGCTGAAGAAAGAACTTACAAGTCAGGAAACAGAGTGATTAGTAATGAGGAAGCAGTTCATTATCCAATTGAATTTCTCCGTGACTGTCATTGCTCCTGGACTACCTGATCATGACTGAAACATTAATGTAGTGGCACCAGTCATGCTGTAAATTAGTTGCAGTAACAATTTTCATGTTACAAATTTTGAGTGTCTCAAAATTTAAATTGAATGAATTAAATTGAATTGACATTTAATTAAATGTCCAACGGGGCACGACTCTGAGTTTGTGCTCTGCACAGATACGCCAAAGGGGCGGACTTCATGACTGTGTGTGGTACTGGGGTGTATACCACGCATACGATTGATCCCGAGCCACTATCGGTTTCCATTGTTATCACGAAACACGGGGATAATTGCTGACGGGACCACGATTGCAATGTCTCGTCAGCATCTGTTTTGCAATGACGGTAACTTAGTCGCAAGGGGAGTGATTGAAGTGAGTGATACTAAGTTTTTCTCACGTGGTCAACTCTAATTTGCCACACACTTATCATTTGCCCACACACACCCACCCACCCTTTCTCTCTCTCTCTCTCTCTCTCTCTCTCTCTCTCTCTCTCTCTCTCTGCTTCTCTCTTTCTTTCCATTTCAGTTACTTTCAAACAAGCTTCTGATCAATACAATATGAGACTATGTTTTTCTCACATGGTCAACTTAAACAGGCTCAAGAGTCAGAGCTTCCAACTCTTTGTCCTTTCATGAACCTGAAAGACAGACTGCTAATGTGGTATATACAGAATGGCATTTGCTTAACACTGTAGTAATAATGATATTTTTTACTATTCTATAATTTCTAATAATATTCTGGATACCATGTATCATCTCCAAATTTTTTTGAAAAAGTACCCATCAAAAACGGACACATTTCCTAGTTAGTTTATAAAGAATTTAAATAAAAACTCTCTTCCTGTAGGTGTATTTTTTATTAAAGATGGTTAGACCACGGGTAGAGTGTTAATTCTTTAAAATTTTCAACATCCTTATACGAGTATAAGAGAAAAAGACTGTAAATTTTGAATGAAGCATTGCTCTGCAATCAATTGGATCTACTTAATATCTTCCCAGGCTTAGTTTTGTAAAATGTTACTAAGTGTAATAAAGCAATTTGGAATACAGAGCAAATGCATATAAAGACTGCCATGCAGAAAAAAACATATATACGTATATAACAAGTTTTCACAATAAACACGTGAATAAACAATCAACTTTTAAACTACAATAAGAAATGAAAAAAAAGACTAAAATCTTTAAACCGTAACAAGCTGTTTTGATCAGAGTTAAATCCCAACTGAAACCAAATAAATAGAAACATCTGATAAGGTGTTGAGAGTATACATACGTGTATATATGCAGAAAAATTACAAACAAATAAACACGCGATGCAATCAATGAAGTTTAAATCATAAGAAAATAGAAATAAATGCTCTGAGGTCTTTCAATTTATGCGATCAGGGAGCAATCTAAGTAAGAAATTAGAAAGTAATATAAAAGTTAACCAGAAGGAAGGTAATGAAACAACTTAAAAACCCAAGTGACGATATAGCTTGAAAAAGAAAAAAAAAATAAAAAAAAATTAAAAATTGCAAAGTAAACAGTCAGAAAATAAATATTAGTAAACAAAATTAATAGAAAATATATATATACGTTTCACGATGAATCACAAACGTAGAACTAAGAAACAAACACACTTATTGTCTCTAATTTTCGGTTGAACCGTCATCAGGAGAGTTGAGAAAGGGACACCAAGCGCACTTGTGAAGCGACGGTTGGAGACCAACCCTGTGCGGATTATATTTTGGTTTATTTGAATTATATGTATTTATATATAATTTAAGCTAGTTTCTCTGATACGAGTAGCATGTAGTTTAATGTTATTTAAAAAAGATTAACACTGTTGAAGGCTAGATTGAAAGTTTGTCAACTTCGCTTTTTTCCTAACGCACTTTTTCCTTGCTCTATCTCTCTTCCTCTTGCACTCTCTTTTGTCTTCCACCCAAATTTTACACTAAGTCACATAGGTCCCTTTAAAAACCGTCTCTTCTTTGAAATTATACTCACTTCATTGCTTCTGCAACCCATTTTTCACACAAGAATGACTCTTAAAAAAATTTTTTTACCCCAAAAAACCATTAAAAGTTGTCCTTTTTCTTGCCTATATATTAATTTATATACATATATATTTAAACGTAAAATTTTAATAAATCTTTGTTTTTAAAGACATAATAAATTTACTGTATATTTAAATTATATTAAAATTAAAAGTGTTTTATACTGGGTATATTATGTAAAATTTTTAATATTTACTTAAATATTAAAATGCTTAAACCAAATAGTGATTTATGTTCTTTAGCAGTTAGCTCCTTCAGTTTAATTCCAACTTTAATATACTGGCATAATACATGTTTCGAAGAGGTCTCACTATTGACTCCAAAATATTGACTGCAAACATTTTTTTGCTTAATGTTGACACTGTCAGAAAATAATTATTTCCTTGTAGGGTAAAAAGCTAATGAAGTGGTCTCCACATATAAAAATTTAATGGTATAAACAACGCATTTCAAACACATAGTGTTCTTCCTCAGGCATTAACGAAGGTACTGTGGTACAACAGTTGTACCACAGACATCCTTAGAATGATTGCACCTCGATATATAATTTCCATTGCTCCATTTCCCAAACCCCAATACACTTTAGCTGACTTCGCTAGTGCGTATATAAGTTGAGATACCTTCTCACATATCCGTTTTATCTGTGTATTCCAGTTCCACTTTTGGTCTAACCACAGTCCAAAAAGTTTCATTTCTCAAACGACTGAAATTAGTGATCCTGAGATATATATATACTGATTTCTTTTCTTTGTCTACGCTTTGATATATGAAGAATTTTTGATTTCTCTGCATTAAATACTAATTTTCCCTTTGTTGCTCCACTGCTCTATAAGGTACATGCACTCATTTCTTCTGAAGTTTAGTATATCTTCTGATTTTGCTGTTATCATGAAAATGATATCATCTGCAAACACATATACGTCTACACCTGGAGGAAACTCAATATCCCATATTGAGTTACATAAAATTTTCCAGTATCCTGGGTCACTGCATGATCCCTGCGGACAGCCTTTGAGTTGATCTAGTTACTGACGTATTATTAATTTCCAGAGTGGCCGCTCTATTTTCAAAGTAATTCTTAGTAAGAATAAACAAACTTTTAGGACAGTTATAAGAAATCAATTGCTTTAGTATAGAATATACTAAATTCAGCCATTTTGCTGAATCGAAGGCTCCAGCTATGTCCGTTGAAATCATCAGTACCTGCTTCTTCTCACACAGTCCTGAATCTACTTTCTCTTTAATCGTTGTTAATACGTCCACTGTCCCTCTCTGTGATGTGAAACATATTGATTGTTAGAAATAACCATTCTGTTGTATAACCAAAATAGTATTATGTTGATCAGTAATTTTTCTAACAGTTTACCAGCTCACTGACATTATCAATGTTTAATTCACGATGGACTCAGTACCCTACTGACGAGGGCAGTAGCTTTGTCTAAAAGGGTTGACAGCTAGAAGATAATTCGTTACTTATTTCTTCCTGAAATCCTTTGTTTACTATGGCATCCCTTCCCAACCCTTTGGTTCCCTTTCCTGCATTTTACGCCTTTTAAAATACCTCTCTTGTCTTCCTTCCTTCTCAACACCACACCAAATGGTTTTTTACATCCCTTGTTTTAGTCTCGGTTACACTCTCATGAAGACCACTTGTTTTGGTTGAATGATCCTTATTTTGTCATTTTTTCTGATTTTCTGTAGTTTTAAATGTTCATTTTTATTTGACGTATTTATTGTAAAATTTTGTTATATATTTATGCAAAATTATCACAATGACATGTGATATACACATTTAAATAACTCACCATAAAAAAAAAGAAGAACATATCACGTCTTCCTCACAGACAACTTGTAATACGAAGGATCTAAGGGTATCAATCCCCTATTTTTATTTGTGGTGATCTATATATATATATATATATATATATACCATGATAAACGAAAAACGGTCCGGCAGGACAAATAACAATAAAATAAGCAGTGACACATAAACAGAAACACAACAAAGACTCACTTTTCAATATTTCGACCGTAATGGCGGTCGTCCTCAGGAGAAGAAGTGAATTGACGGAGGGACGACAGTCAACTAAACTGACTGTCTAGTTTAAACTGACTGTTTAGTTGACTGTCGTCCCTCCGTCAATTCACTTCTTCTCCTGAGGACGACCGCCATTACGGTCGAAATATTGAAAAGTGAGTCTTTGTTGTGTTTCTGTTTATGTGTCACTGCTTATTTTATATATATATATATATATATATATATAGATCACCACAAATAAAAATATATATATACATGAAATGGGAAAACAAGACTAAAATATTTCAACCGCAACAAGCGGTTGAAAGATGTTAGTCTTGTTTACCCATTTCATATTGTGGTTCGACCATTGATTGTTATTTCACGTGTTTGTGTGAAATCTTTATATATATATATAAATTAACCCGGAAAAGAACAAAAGTTAAAATTGGCATAATTTTTAATAAAACATGTTTGATTGAAGGTCTGCTCCCAAAATACATATATATATATATCTATATATAAAGCTTTCACATAAACACGTGAAATAACAATCAATGATCAAACCACAATAAGAAAGTTGGGTTTTTGACTCTGACGAAGACCGCTTGTTACGGTTGAAAGATTTTGGTCTTGTTTTCCCATTTCTTATTGTGGTTTGATCATATATATATATTTCCATCACGACAACGATGCACAAAGGACAACAAACGTTTCAAAATAAACTATAGGTACACAGTAATAAAAAACACAGGTGGTTGGAGATCGTCTCCAACCATCGCTTTGCAAGTGCACTTGGTGTCCCTTTCTCTTCTCTCCTGAAGACGGTTAAACCGAAAATTAGAGACTGTACGTCTGTTTTTCTATTGTCCTGTGTAACTATTGTTTCTTTTAAAACTTATAAATAAATATATATATATAAGACTGATTTGGGTTGAATTTTTTACTTTGACGAAGACCACTTGTTCTGGTTGAAAGATTTAGTCTTTTTTTCCCCCTATTTCATATTGTTGTTTTGTCATTGATTGCTATTTAACGTCTTTAGGTGATATATATATGTATATATATATATATATATATATATATATATATATTAGTCGCCTTCCTGCGGGACTCTTCGCCTTCTGATGACGACGATGGTCGAAATATAGAAGTGAGTTATTCCTGTGTCTATCTGTGTGCTATCTTTTTTAATTGGTTTTTATTTAAAAGTCCGTTGGACCGTTTCATTTTATTATATATATATATATATATATGTATATATATATATACATATATATGTATATATATATATACATATATCATATTAAAGTAAGTCCTAAATATGTTGGTTCATTCATAAATAAATCCACAAACCTTGGACTAAATTCTTCTTATATTCTTATGAAGACAGATATCTGTTTGTTCTTTACTGAAATTCAAATTAAGAATATATTAAACATTGAAATGAATAGGGGTAAAATAACCATTTGACTTCAAGTATTTTATTCTTATACACGTGTATACATAATATAACTATGGAACATATAATGTAAATAAAGAGACAAAAATAAGACTAATATTTACAGTCTTGAATTTTTGATTTAACTATCAGAAGCGGAATAAATGGAGATAGGCCAAGGGCATCGATGCAGAAGAACCGGTCTCTGTTCGGTTGATTAGTCAACCGGGTGGCTTCGTAACGATCTCTGCTAGATCCCCTCTATTTATTCTCCTGATGATGGTTGAAACAGAAACTTTGAGAATGTAACCGCTAGTCTTTTTTTATTTGTTTATCTTTATTCATAGTGAACTATTTGTGTTCATTTCGGGTCGTTTTCTGTTTGTCCAATGTGACGTGGTCCATGGATTGTAGTTTCCCCATCTCTGCATTATAACGAAACCCCTCTCAATGAAATTTATAGTATTTATGAAATCGGCAAAAACATAAAATGCACCATTCCTTTCCTTATTTAAGAAATACAATGAAATATACCTTTAAAAAAAGTTCAAGAATTTATCAAAGTTTTTTTGATTTATTGCAAATACCATCTTTCCTGTCATAAATTGAATGTCACTATTATGGTTAGAATCAAATTCATCATAAGAGAAAAGAGATTACTGACGGAGTGAGACTGCGACATCATTTATTTTCCCTTTAAGCTAGAGTCAATTTATATGGAGTTAAGAAAACAAATGACAAAGTTTAGAAGGGAATATGTATTTTGAAAGAAATGCAGTTAGTCTTCTTTTATTTCATTCATCTGTAAAAATATTAATACAAGTTTTAGTAAAACAATCTATTTTACGGGATTTAAACAAGCTGTTAAAACAAAAGATTTATTTAAAGTG
Source organism: Hermatobates lingyangjiaoensis (assembly GCA_026182355.1). Lineage (NCBI taxonomy): Eukaryota > Metazoa > Arthropoda > Insecta > Hemiptera > Hermatobatidae > Hermatobates > Hermatobates lingyangjiaoensis. The sequence continues at coordinate 158,363 of JAPFBL010000382.1, forward strand.
TTGATAAGAGGTAGTTGGTTTTAATATTATTAAAACTTTAGAATTTGTTTAAATTCTAAATTATCTGGATTGTTTTCCTAACTCTATATCTCATTTTCAAGTATTTCTTTTCTTGAAATAAACTGATTTCATTAGTAAATCTGGAAAAGAGTACCCACAATACAATGAGGGGACCTCCTTGTCATATGTGGTCATCAACTAATACACTAAAAAGCTCCGGTTGTTAGTGATTACGACAGAACTATCAGCCATAATAGTTGACAAAACAGTAATCTTTAAATAGCATCTTTGAAACGGTTTCTGATGTGTTGGGATTTTATGTTACGTTTCACAATAAATAAAGGACCATAATTCAGATAGTAAAGACTAGCTAGACCATAGTTAATATAATAAGAAATAATTGATTTCATATTATAGCTGGCAGTATGATATGCGAAGAATGACTGGAATATTGAAATTAGACCCAAGGTTAGAATCATTTGAGTTAAATTCGGAGGTTTCAAAAATTACGTTTCCACACAAAAAACAGTATGAAACTAACAATACGTTTGGAACACTTAGTGTTCTTCTTCAGATTACTTAATACATCTAACTAACAACGCTTTTCGAACACTTAGTGTTCTTCTTCACGTTACTTAATACATCTAACTAACAACGCTTTTCGAACACTTAGTGTTCTTCTTTAGGTTACTTAATACATCTAACTAACAACGCTTTTCGAACACTTAGTGTTCTTCTTCAGGTTACTTAATACATCTAACTAACAACGCTTTTCGAACACTTAGTGTTCTTCTTCAGGTTACTTAATACATATAACTAACAACACGTTTCGAATGCTTAGTGTTCTTCTTCAAGTTAACATTAAACATCTAACATAATATCTTTCATCTAACTAACAACGCGTTTCAAACACTTAGTGTTCTTCTTCAGGTTACTTAATACATCGAATCAACAACACGTTTCGAATGCTTAGTGTTCTTCTTCAAGTTAACATTAAACATCTAACATAATATCTTACATCTAACTAACAACGCGTTTCGAACACATAGTGTTCTTCTTTAGGTTAGCATCAAACATATAACATAACATCTACATCTAACTAACAACGCATTTCAAACACTTAGTGTTCTTCTTCAAGTTAACATTAAACATCTAACATAATATCTTACATCTAACTAACAACGCTTTTCGAACACATAGTGTTCTTCTTTAGGTTAGCATCAAACATATAACATAACATCTACATCTAACTAACAACGCATTTCAAACACTTAGTAGTGTTCTTCTTCAAGTTAACATTAAACATCTAACATAATATCTTACATCTAACTAACAACGCTTTTCGAACACATAGTGTTCTTCTTTAGGTTAGCATCAAACATATAACATAACATCTACATCTAACTAACAACGCGTTTCAAACACTTAGTGTTCTTCTTCAAGTTAACATTAAACATCTAACATAATATCTTACATCTAACTAACAACGCTTTTCGAACACATAGTGTTCTTCTTTAAGTTAGCATCAAACATATAACATAACATCTACATCTAACTAACAACGCGTTTCAAACACTTAGCGTTCTTCTTCAGGTTAACATCAAACATCTAACAGTAGATTTATAATATGTTAACCTGAAGAAGAACACTAAGTGTTCGAAACACGTTATTGGTTTTATATTAATCTTTTTTTTGTGTGGGGACGTACTTCATGAAATCCCCCAATATGATGAGTTGGGTTTTTTGACTTTGACAAAGACCGTTTGTTAGTGTTGAAATATCTTAGTCCTTTTTTTTTCTCATTTGATATTGAGGTTTGATCATTGATTGTTAATTCACGTGTTTATTTTGAAATCTTGTTATGATTAAATACCACACTATAACAGATATCGCACATAATGAATCATTTAATTTATTTACCAGATGCTCATTACCAATGATGACACAACTCTTCATTCTATTCAAAACAACTTATAAAAAGTCTATTTTATGAAATTCTCTTACCTCTTCCTCTCTAGCATTGGATTGTTCGCAGATACCTTCTGGAATGACTAGTACCCAGAAGACAGTTAAAGTGGCTGACAAGATTAAAAACAGCTGATTTATTACCTACATTTGACTGTTTCGGCTTAGTTCAATATATTTGAGATGGAGAATATATCCCAACATAAATTTATTTTTCTCTACGGAGCTCTGAGTGAACAAAGCTTACTCTCACTAATCAATAATTTTATTTCAAAAGCTAAAACCATTCAATATATTAGTAAAACCAATAATGATAATTCATAAATTGATTCTAACTGAACTAAAATAAATCAATTAATGAAATTATTACTAAGAGGTTCATAATTAGCATTCTTATAGTAAAATTGAGTCTCCATTCATGAGATATTGAGACTCTATCATTTCATATTAGTGATGTAAAAGGTAGATTTCATATTCATTCACCCTCGAAATCTTATTCATTGGAACATAATCTGGAAGCAATGGAAATAACATCTTTAGAATCAGAACACAAAAGTGTTTTCTATTGAATGCCAATTAAGTTTTCCAAACTTAAGAGAGATAATTCCAAAACATAGTTATGAGAGATAATCTTTTACAAACAAGAGAAATAACTGTTAAAAACATCATGTTAAATATAAACTGTTCTAATAAACTTGAATCAGATTTAAATTTAAGACTTACGATATTGAAACAGACTTCAATATGACAACTGATTTATATGAAAAACTAACCGTGTTTTAGAACATTAAGCATGTTTATTATACTGAGGTAAAATGGATAAACAAACAAAAGTCTCCACACAAATGAAGTTTTATTCAACGCGTTTCGAACACTTTGTGTTCATCATCAGGAAGACACTATAATACAAATTATATCAAATCAGTTACAAAATTAGAGTGAAATAATAAAATTCAATTAAGAGAATTCAAGACATACCCAAGGATGTGATGCTGACGGGTTGGTCCAGTGAAAACAACAAGTAGGAAATAGATCCGCTGCGAAAGAGTGGGGATAGGCATTTAGGAGATAAGGTGACAAAGGTGTCGGGTATGCTTGAAAACCGTTAGCTGATATATAGAAGGCCAGAAACACTAATTTAGAGGAAAGAAACTTTTTTTTTTAATTTATTCTTGGTGATTCTAGGAACAGTTAAAGAAAAATAGAATCACAAAGAATAAATTAAAAAAAAAATGATAAACGAAATGCAATCAAGAAGGACTGATAATACTTAAAATTTTAAGTATATGATAATACGATGTTTAATATATCGTATATCATATAATATAAATGACATTCAATTTTTTTTATTTTTAAAACTTGTTACGTCTTTTTTAGACTATCAGGAAAGTGTGTGCCTAGTCATTGATCTGTCCATATTACAACCACCACTACTAATTTTACTACTACTACTTCTAACCTACTACATACTACCTATAGTACTATTCTACAATAAGTACTACTACTACTACTTTTACTATTGGTACCATCTCTGTACTCCAGCAACTACTACTACTACTACTACTACTACTGCTAATAACAAATTACTGTCGATGAAAATTAATACAATTGATAATTTCTGACAACTGAGCTGGGGAAAGTAAATTTATGGATTGATATTGCCACATTGCCAAAGAGAATTGATAAACAATCCAAGTGATGTTTTTTTAATGAAACTATCCTTTTCCTAGAAATCCTTGTATTAATAAAAAACATTTTTTTTTCGTGAATCCTCAACAAAGTTTTAAGTTCGAAGTAAAATGGATTTTCTATAACCTCAGAAATCTTTTGTGAGAAAAAATAAACTCTGGAATTATTTCCAAAATGTCATGATTTTTTTCACAAATCAATATAAATAAAAGAAAGGTTTTGTCTGTATATTGCTTAGAACTGACTCATTTCAAGTTATCTTTACGTTTTATATACTAGTGAAACTAAATCCATCCCTAAAACAAATTTCTACTTGTTTGTTTGTCCAAAAATTTTTGTCAAAAAATTCAACTACTGTCAGTCATAGCAAAGTGAAACTTTTACAGCAGATTTGTGTATGTCCAACTTAAAGGACAAGATTTCAATAGATTAGAAATCCAACGTAAAAGCGATGAATAATTATAAACTTTTAAGCTGTGTTTGTCTAACTACGCATGAAGTAGATATTGTTTTTTTTTTAATTATTATTATTTAAGGGTGACTATAGCGCTGTGTTTTAAAAAAAAACTATTGTGCTTCCCCCCTTCTGTACTAAAGTACCCCAGCAGTTAGCTTCAACGCTTCCACGAAGCTCAGCACTTTTGCTGGTTCCAGCGGTAAGAGTTTTTCTATGGTTTTGTTGAGTGTCCTGAAGCACCTACCTCTGTGCAGCAAAGTTACCCTACAATCAGTCAGCAGGTGCAACGGTGTTTCTTTTTCTTTTTTCATAGAATCTGCATGAACTATCATTGATAATGTCCATGCAGGCTCCCTGTGTTTCGGGGGAAAGTGACTTACTTTCTCATTCTTTGGATCCTTAGGTGCACTTGTGAGAGGTTGGCTCCCACTAGTTAGCGCTTTTAGACCCTCGGTGCTTCCGGAGGATGGTCTCCGGACTTTCTTCTCCTCAGTATCATACAAGGGAAAATCCCTGTATCTCTATCAGTGGTATTTTGTCCGCTCCAGCAGAGTACCACGTAACGAAGTAAAGGCTATTTATTGAATGGGGTTGCCTGGTACCCTTGAGGCTCCATTCATAATGCAGTAACCCCTGTACCATCCATCTTTCGGCACAGATCGCATAACACCTTAGATTAGAGCTGGTATGAAAGGAGGGGATTTGGGGATTAGGAAGGATGTGAAACGAAGGTGGTCAGGCCCAGCCCCTGATCACCTTCTCCTCCTCTTTTGTTTGTCCCTGCATACAGCAGGTTAACAGGGTAGCCTCGTGAAGGCCGAAAGTCGGAGTTGAGTGTTAGAGGCTATTATAGGCGCTTAATCACTCCAGTACGACCCCTAGGTATTGTTAGTTGATTTTAATTTCATTTTTATTTATCATAATTTGCTCACTTTAAAAAAATTAGTCCTACCAATCCGCGTACTAAATAAGAAATATGCTTAAAATAAAATCAAATTTGTGCTCAGTATTTCAATTTGCAAAACGTAAAAGAAAGACCAGATCTAATGATTATTATAGACTGTACTAATAATGATATATTCTGCTATTGTAATATTTCTAATAGTATTTTGAAATACCATGTATCATCTCGAAATTTTTGGAAAATAACCAACAAAGACGGGCACATCTGCTAGTCTTAGAATTTTGAAAGGTCTTAAGTGATATAAAAGGAGTTATAAAAAGTTTAAAATATAGGAAAGATTGAAGTGGGGAGTGATTTAAAAAAAGAACTGATGGAAATATTAAAATTAATGATGTTGTTCGATCTTATAAAATCTCTTTTCTCTTTTTTTTTTTTATTTATGTCAAGGTCTCTGGAAATTTGAAATAATATAATGATTTCTTTTTGACTCTAAGCAAAATATAAGGAAGATAAGAGATTTGAATGTTGAAAAGATAAAAGAACATGTCAAGGGTTTACGATAGAGGATGAAAAGAAATAAAAAAAGATTGAACACATTGATCAGAGTTTAGATTGTTAGGAATGTCAAATCATGCAAGTATGACTCGTATAAAATAGGGTAAGAATTCTCTTACCCCAGTTAATCTAGAGAAGTATTGAACCTTAAAAGAAGAAGAAAAGGAATTCTAACGTCGTGCAATCAGTTATTATGTAGCATTTACTCATTGTAGGGTAAACAACAGCTAATGAAATGGTCTCCACATGCAAAACGGGTATCTCCTACACCCACGTCCATCCTATTCCCAGTCAGTTGTACCACAGACACTCACCCTTAAGTTCGTACTCTCTTCCTTATTTTATTTTATTTTTTATTTTGTACTATATTTACTTTGTACTATAGATAACTCTCTGATGACATTGTATTTTTTTAGTTAATGCCTAAGGAAGAACCACTACGTGTACGAAACGCGTTATTTATACGATTAAATTTTTACATGTGGAGACCATTTCATTAGCTTTTTACCTTAGAAGAAGAAAAGGATTGTTTGTTCCACATTAACCATAAATCACACGAATAAACAAACACGCTAAATAAACCATATTTTCAATTAATCTAAAAAAAAAAATTGTTTAAATGCAACTATAATAAGCTAGTTATTACTCTAGGACATGATGTATGAAATCATTTATAAATATTTTACTATAAATTAAAACAAAAACACATTTGACTATACAAAATAAAATAGAAAGATTTTAATAAGACTGCTCCTAATTTTTTTTACTTTTTAAGTTCCGGTTCTCTTCGTAGCTATTTTCCGCAATTTCATATCTCTTTCTTATACTATCTAATTCAGGGACAAAGAGCAGAAAAACACGAATAAAACTTCTAGACTTAACGATTCCAAGTATAACTTTATACAATGGGAGGTTTTTCTTTGGGACTGTTACGATTACAATAAAATTAAACTAATACAAATTTATTTTACTAAAATATTACAACCTTTTACAATATACCTTCCAAATTTCATAAATAAAATAGAAATAAGCAAACAAAAACTAGGACTGCTAATCTACAAATCTGCTACAACCTGGTAGTGGAAAATAATATATTTAGACTCTGGTAGACTACCGAAATTGTGTTTTGAAAAACTTCGTGAAGAAATCTCGGAAAGAAATATTTTCACTAATTACAAAAATTACAGTAATATAACAGTTGGAGCTTGTGTGGGATAGACAAAGTAATGATACATCAGTTCTTAATAATATTATAGATATTTAGAAAACTAAGATGTTTATTCTATTTATAGATATTTAATTTATTAGAATTAGAACAATATACGTTTGTTTATACAAGCTTTAAACTATTCAAAATAGTGTTTTGAGGAATAATGCAGTATTTCGAGGATTGGGTTCCATTCCCTTTCTTTGGGATGTATTCAATAATGCAGTCTCTGCAAAACCGGTCGGATGATTCCATCAACAAGATACGAGGAAGCACGAAAGTTAGTAATAAAATACCAACCATTCCATTTCCTTTGCAAACAACTAATATACTCTATAATATGAGATCATCATTATGGTTCTGAACAGTTGAAGTTTTTAAAACGCTACTTGAGTGTTCTTAATGAGTACATCATTGTAAAAATGTTGATTGATTTAACTTATATTTTTTTATAAATAAATAAGAAACATTTCAATATTTCATTTTGTAAGTGTGTACCATACACTTACGAGTACGTACGAGTTATTTTCTGAAGGACGTATTTTTCAAATACATTATATTATCTATCCTTAGTGTAATAATTTAATGTTTAGAATAAATGTAAAACGTGTATTATAAACATTTAAACTCTGCTATGTTTATTTTAAACAATGGTTTGAATTTTCTGAGAAAGTTTAAATAAATATGTGTTAGTTTTGATTTCAAGTATACATCAAGGATCTCATCAATAACCATTAACTTTTTACTATGTTGATTCTAAAAAAAATGGTTTAATTTAGTTAATAGTTTAATTAATAAATTCTGAGTCAAATAGTGAAAAAAGTTTTTTTTAAATTTATCAAATAGGTGAGAAATACTATCCAGTATACATAAACTATCAAAAATTATTTTGTTCTGATTTTGAAAATTTTTGAAAGTAGACGACTTTTTTAAAAATATATATTTCATCAAATTATGTGTGAAGATACATATCAAGTATACATAAACTGTCAAAAATTATTTTGTTCTGATTTTGAAAATTTTTGAAAGTAGACGACTTTTTTAAAAATATATATTTCATCACATTATGTGTGAAGATACATATCAAGTATACATAAACTGTCAAAAATTATTTTGTTCTGATTTTGAAAATTTTTGAAAGTAGACGACTTTTTTAAAAATATATATTTCATCACATTATGTGTGAAGATGATATATATAATGAATTGTGTTTTGAAAAACTTCGTCAAGAAATCTCGGAAAGAAATATTTTCACTAATTACAAAAATTAGTGAAAAGTTCCGGTTCACATTGTGTACACAATGTGTACAAAAAAATGTGTACACATTGTGTACACAATGTGTCGAAGACCTACTATTTCTAGACTATTAATCTATAGAAATAGAATAGCATTTTCGTATTTTATTTCTGTTATAATAACTCTTAAACGATAGTTGGTAAATAAATTTGATAATGGTAGGAGAGAAGGTCACGTTATCACCTTTCTTGTAGTGATACCATGACTTGTCAATTTCATCTATTCACCAAAATAGAGTATTATGTATATCTATGAAAAATATAATCATATAATTTTTATTATTATTAATATAGAATAAAGTTATGAAATATTAATACAATTTCACTTAAGAATCGGAAGCAATTAAAATAAAAAGATCGAAATAAATTATGTAGGCAATCAAGAATTCTCGACCTTTGAAATGAAAATGAGAAGAAAAAAAAAAACTTTTTAAGGAAGAAGGGATGTAATGGGTTTTGATTAGAGGAGGGTGTGTCGCCCCGATTGACTCGGTCCGGGATGTTTTTCGCGACACGTGTACAGCGCTGTGGGGGGGCGACTTGTTTGCGGAAACGCTCGCGGGGGCGGGCTTGTTTATTGACATATTTTCAAAAGGCCTCCCTCCCCGGCTCTCTCGCTCTCTCTCCGTCTAGGGACCTACAAAACTAAAAGCAGTAGGGCTGGAGTGCGCACACAGCAGCCATTTTTCCGCACTAACACTAAACCAGCCGAGAGGGTGGCATGAGGCGGTTTTTACCACCCCGCTCACTACCCCCACTACACTAGAAATATTGTATCGATCTCTACCCCCTCCCCTACTCATACTCCCCCCACTCTACAGGCCTACTTATAATTGCCTCAAGAATCCCACCTCCTAAGATCTATCTACCCTAATGCACAACAACTTCGCCGCGCTCGTATCTCATTCCCCTCCTTCTTCTTCTTCTTCTTAGAAACACCCACAAATCCATCCAATTTAAACATTAATATTACATAACAAATATTTCAGTTTTACTTTAATAACAATCATATATGAGTCAACAAAACCATATATATAACACACATTAATATTTGGAAGGAGCATTAAATTAGTTGTTCCTCTGCAAAGCATTTTCAAGAATTCAAAGAATTATTCTATAGTGAAGATTTAAAAAAAAAATTATGCGTTGTACATATAGTTATAGCTTAGGAAGGACATTAAAGATACATGCCTCAGGCACGACATTTAGGAATGACACCCATGCTTCCTACAGATTTCTTCTGCTTAGAAGAAATGGTTTTCCAGATATGAAATTCGTAAACATTCTCAAGTTGATTAAGACGCAATTCATAAAGTAGCGACATTAGAATATTTTCCTTTGTTCAACTCCGACGTTAAATCATGGGGAGTTAAATAATAAGTTAAACAATAATAAGTTAAACACATATCATAAATGACACCCACTTGACTTCTAAACCAAAAAGAAAAAATTATAATTTAGTGACCATGTTTAACATTTAATGCTATCTGACATTACAATATGAGCTCTAATCGAACTGATGTTTGTCTATTTGGTACCTAGTTTTTGTTTTTTTTTTCTTTGTTGTTTATCTATTTCAGCTTGTATTTTATAAGTTTTTATATTTTAACATGTGTTTATATTACCTCCCCTTATTTTTTTTTGTAACAAAGCTCTAACCTTTGTTGTTATCAATCTTTAGTTGCTCTACGATGACATATATTTGAAAGGCCTTGAGCACATTTTCTGTGTCTTTTTTACTTTTTCCTTGTGGCTTGTACTTTCATTAGTTTTCATCACGTGTTTATTGTGATTATTTAATGCATATATATATATATATATATATATATATATATATACGAGTTCGAGATTAACAAAGAGCAACACACAAAGTAGGGAAACACACTTACAGACTCAAATTTTCGGGTAATCCGTCTTCAGGAGAAAAGAGAATGGGAGACCAAGCACATTGTAGGCGCAACGGCAAGTATGGGTTACTTGCCGTTGCGCCTACAACGTGCTTGGTCTCCGATTCTCTTTTCTCCTGAAGACGGATTACCCGAAAATTTGAGTCTGTAAGTGTGTTTCCCTACTTTGTGTGTTGCTCTTTGTTAATCTCGAACTCGTATTGTGTCCAGTTTGGATCGTATTTCGTTTTATCAGTGAATATATATATATATATATATATATATATATATATAAATTTCACATAAACACGTGAAATAACAATCAATGATCAAACCACATTATGAAATGGGAAGACAAAATTAACTTTTCATATTGTAGTTTGATCATTGATATATATATATATATATATATATAAACTGTGACACATAGAAAGAAACATAACAAAAGACTCACTTTTCAATATTTTGACAGCCATTACGGTCAAAATATTGAGAAGTGAGTCCTTTGTTACGTTTCTTTCTATGTGTCACAGTTTATTTTAAGTGTTATCAGTCCTTCTGGATCGCATTTCGTTTATCATATATATATATATATATATATTTCTTCAGGTTCAAATTAAACTCTCATTGCCAACGTTTCGGTCTTTATTTAAAACCTTTTTCAGAGGCCTACAAAAACAGAGGAAATATCAGAAATAATACAATCATTCAAAAATCAAACATACAGAAAAGTGCAATTAGTTACAATTTTGAGCAAAATTAGTTACAATTTTGCAAGTGCAATTACAATAGAAATTTTGACTATAGGTTAGTCAGAAAACTTAAAGAAGTATACATTTTGAAACAGAAAAACTAAGTATTACATTACAAATTATTTTACAAAGAAAAATAGTATGTGGATTTAAACAACTATAATCTGAATAAACACGTGACACTGAACTGAAATAACCAAGCAAGGTAACCAAATTTCACCAGACAGCGAAAAAGTCACTAACACAATTTTTCATCCATCAACAATGTTTAATTTAACACACCCGAATAAATACTATTTAAATTTGAAATGTCACTTCTATAATTAATGGATGACTGCTCCTTTCTAATATATAACATTTCCAGAGTTTTCCTTCTCTGTTCATCCATTTCTTTCGCTATTATTTATAAATATTATATATATATAAACTGTAACACATAGAAAGAAACGTAACACAGGACTCTCCTCTCAATATTTTGACAGCCAAAACGGTCAAAATATTGAGAAGTGAGTCCTTTGTTATGTTTTTTTTATGTGTCTCAGTTTATTTTATGTGTTATCAGTCCTTCTGGATAGCATTTCGTTTATCATATATATATATATATATATATATATATATATATATTGTGTTGAACTGAATTGCCTTAATTAAACATACCTTTTTTTTAGCAGTTTTTCATATTTCCTTGCTAATTTTAAATCGTCTTGATTTAGCTGGTGCATTATTTGAGCAAAACTCTGGTAAGCCATCAATATTTAATGATTAACATAACATAACATAACATGACATGTTTCGGTTGCCTCCAACCATCATCAGAAATTATTATAAAACGTCACAAAACAAAACTATTTTCATGGAACAAGTTGTTTTGTGACGTTTTATAATAATTTCTGATGATGGTTGGAGACAACCGAAACATGTCATGTTATGTTATGTTATGTTATGTTAATCATTAAATATTGATGGCTTACCAGAGTTTCGCTCAAATAATCCACCAGCTAAATCAAGACGATTTAAAATTAGCAAGGAAATATGAAAAACTTCTCAAAGAAAAGGTATGTTTAATTAAGGCAATTCAGTTCAACACAATATGTATAAAAGAAGGTCTGCTCCCTATTTATACTAATTATATATATATATATATATATATATATATATATATATATATATATATAGATCCTCTTTTAAACAAGTATCATTAAAATAAACCGCAGTCTTGGCATTCACGATCTTAAGACTGAGAGATTCGATCCTACGAACTAAACTCCTGCTAACAGGGTTCAACTGGAAAAGAGTTGGCCAAGTGACATGTTATATCAAAATCGATGACTCATGCTTAGTCATTGTTACAAATAGATTAAAAGGATAGTACAGGTTAATATAAAGAGAAGGTCAAAGGTCAATAATGAACAAGAAACAAGCGGTTAGAATAAAAGAGTTGAAAGGTCAACGGTATAACTGGACTAATAGAGAATAAATAGATTAAGAAAATTAATATATTAATTTTATATATATGTATATATATATATATATATATCGTCGTCGGCCTCCTGATGACGACTATGGTCGAAATATAGAAGTGAGTTATTCCTTTGTCTATCTGTGTGCTACCTTCTTTTTAATTAGTTTATATATATATTCTAAGTGAAATGAGATTAAGAATGAATTAATCGGGTTATTGCGTCGCCGAATTATTGATGGCTGGTAATTTAAAAATAACGAAAAATTGAAATTTCTCTTTTCGAGAGAGGAAAATTTTTGTGGTCAATCGAAGAGAATGTAAAGCAATAATTGTACCTTGCTATTTATTTAAATTTTAATCTTTTCATTATTTTAATATTTCAAGTTCTTCAAAAGATTTTCAACTTCGAAAAGTAAAACTCGAGATTGCAATGTCATGTGTCAAAACCGTTCATTTGATTTTGTAATAATCAGAGTGTAAAACCACTAATTTTTTAATAAATCAAGGTATATATTGAATATCTATTAGTGTGATTACAAGTTTACTTGTGGATCGCTATCTATATTTTTGATTAGTTCTGTAATCCTCATTAATATGTTTATCAATATATTAAACTAATCACGAATTAAACTTTATTTGAATTTTCAGATGGTGTTTTAGGCTTTTTTGCCTTTATGTCATTTACTTGAACACACTTATACGTTGAAAAATATTCAAAGAAAGTTTAACTTTATAAAATGCGACGCAGCTTCTATCCTTTGAAACCATCTCAACCCACGCCTCTGTTTCACCATGTTTGGAAACAAATTCCCGACTAGTTAAACCTCAAATTTCCGAAAGGTACATTCATTATCAGAACTAATAAACATAGATGTTAATCAATTTATTTTTTACAAGTTGTTACTTTCTTTTGGTAATTATAGGTGTATGTGATGAATGACATAGTAAATTACTTTTAGTATAGTATTATTTAAGAGATATAAAAGAAAGGTAACAAAATACCATATAATACTATAAATAATTATTTGAGTTGATTTTAAATATATTATGGTACGTTTTATTTTAAATCGTGGGAGTGTTAATAATTTTGTGTAATTAATATCTCGATTTGAATTATTTTACTTGAAAACTGGTTATTATTGCAACTTTAACAATAAGTGTATTTGTAATAAATTATTTATAATTAAGTCTGACGTTTTAAGAAGGTTATTGTTGAGGAAATTTAGTGATCTATTTGTGGAAGTTCATTGTAATATTTTTTATTGTTTAAACCGATCCCATAGCGGGTGATAACGGCTGAAGTTTACCGGCTTTTTGTTTACTCGGTGTTTCTACAGATTCTACATTGGTAGTCTTAAATTTTGCAAAAATCAAGTGCATTTCGAGTAGAGATCTTTAACGAGTACCTGACATTTTACAGGCTTAGGACCGATGGCTTAACGTCACCTCCGAGGGACGAAGTACTCAGATTTATTAACTTCCCGTGTGAATAAATCGAGGTCCAGGTGGGTATCGAACCTCGCTACCAGCCCAGAGGCGAGTACGTTAACCACTGAGCTAACCTGGCCCTTTTCATGGGGCTTAATTGCTAACCAACACCCACTCTGGGCTGTTGAGTCATCAGGAGATGCGCTGGGCAGTATAAGCGAGAGATCATTTCGTTTCCTCTTCTGTCTGTACGGTTGTAGTCCAGAACTGTGCTTGAAAGCAAGTGGTCGGTGTTCATGACTCCATTCCCCTATAGAGTGCAGTCGGGGTGATGGCATGACATGCATTTTGTGTAGGTGCATCTCCAGATAGGTTAGGTTAGGTTAGGTTGCAGTGGCAGTCCCACAAGGGAACACACATTGGCCCTTTGTGATACCACACAATGAAGATTGATTCTACAGTGGGAGTTCTAAATTGTGCCTAACTCAAATGTATTTAGAGTAGGGGTCTTTAACGAGGACCTGACATCGTACAGGCTCGGGATGGACGTGTTCAGATTTATTCATCTCCCGCGTGAATAAATTGAGGGCCAGGTGGGGATCGAACCCCGGTCCTATCAGTTCAGAGGCGAGCATGTAACCACTAAGCTAGCCTGACTCCACTCGTCTCCAGATAATCGTGGCCTACTGCTTTCCGGAATAGGGCTTCTCCCACTCGGCGCAGTAGACTTTGGTTGTTTGGTGCTTCTATTGCTAGTCCAGCTCTTATTATTTGAGGATATCGTTCAGTTTTCTTTGGTCTTCTGTCTATAGTAGAACTAATTTGCTCTCTGATATAATTAAAAAACTTGGGCGAAGGAGGTTATGGCACTGCAGCTCATTGTTTCGCTAACAAATCAGTCTTTTCATTTAAGACGATATCGTCGTGACTTTGTATCCATTAGATCTGCATTTGCCACCCTTTTCTCTGAAAAATCCAAGGATTTCCTGCAGGCTAGTGTTCTCAGGCATTCAGTTATGTTGTTATTCGTAACTCCTATAATCTCAGCCATCGAGTCTACCAAAAACAAGTTTAAGTACGCTAAAACTTGATAGTTGCTCATTTTTCAGATGAGCAATACTAAATCCAAAACTTTACCTAACTAAAATAAGAAGCAGAAGAGACAAAATTTGCACTTGTTTTGAAATAAGATATTATAAATTACATTTTGTGCATTGTTATACTCCTTCAAAAGATTAAGAACATTTTTACACCATATTTTATTAAGATCTGTCAGCTACTGCTAGTTGAAAGGTGATGAAGGGTGATAAAAAAAACACACACCTTGAAATCATCCTAAAATATCTAAAATCTAAATAAATAAATCTAAAAAAAAAGTTTAAACCCATCCAAATCTCGAAATAAATTCTTTTTCAGGATAACTAAGAAATTAAAGTAAATTAATTTTTCTTTAATTAAATAAATTATAGTAAAGTAAAATAAAAAATTTGTACTTTTGAAACTACCAAGAGCTTCAAAGCATTTGGAAATTAAAAGAGTTTTATTCATGATGAACTAAATATTTTTTTTTTAAAAGAATAATATTAGCAGGGATTCCATAACTAAAATAAAGTACAGATAGTGATCTTTACTGAATTAATTTTATTATAATTAAACTTGTAATCAGCGTTTTAGAATATAATTATTTGATTAATTATAAAATGGGTTGGTAATAAATCAAATAAATAGTTTCGAACATGGAATTCGGAATCGAGTTTTACTTTTCGAACTTGAAAATCTTCTAAAGAAGTTTAAATATGGGATACTTATTTGATTAGTCATGATCTGATAAAAATATATTTGTATATTAACTTTTTCTGGGTCTCCTTTTTTTTATGGTATGTATTTTAATAAGTCCTAATATTTTTTGAAGTATTCTATTTTTTTATGTACATCTCTTTCTTCGTATTATACAAACACGTGCCCCTAGTGGGGCCATGCAGCTATACCACAGGTTGCATTGGCTTTATTTTCCACGTGGTTCTTCGAACCGGGGGCTACAAGGGCCACTGACCCTACATGCAGCTGAGCAGGTTCAGTAGGACCATTGGTCCGGAGTTTGATCCGAAACTTAAAATATATCGGTACTACGGGTGGCGGGGGCTCATGGAGAGGTTTTCTCCCCATCCCGTCAACTGAGGTTGGACTAGGAGTGGCTGTTGGTTCTCATACAGGTTGGGTAGACCCTTCTGGTCGCTGTGTGAGAAGCAGTAACTTCTCGGGTGGATGCCTGCTTAGCATACCGGGGAGCTAGAGCCCCAAACCTTGACCAGTAGGAACGGACCACGATCTCAGCTAAGTGGACTGGAATACTGGTAGTTGTTTTAATAGACGCTTTGGCTTTGGATGGGCTACTCAGAGTGGGGAAGAATGTATACACATCTCGTGCTCTTATATATTCGAAAGAGAGACCTATGGATCTACTCTGTCTGGAACTTATTTCGTCCAGGTGGCTTTTAGCCGACCAGATTTTTTTAATCTCTCCATTTTCAGGTTCACTATGTACAAAGACGCCCCATAATGAGGCCTGATGGGTCAAATTAACTATCATTGCAACCCCTGATCCCGGGATAACAGGAATTCCCTTCTCGAAGAGGGACGACCCAACCCCTAAGAGTCGTAAGGTAGTCCATAATCTGTCAGCATAGGTAGTGCTGGTCATTTTATATATATACAAACGTGAAATTGTTTTATGTCATGGCTAGATATGCCTTAATGTACTGATTTACCCTTACCATTCATTCAAAGAGAGTTCAGTCAAAAGGATTCATTTATTTATAGTTCATTGACGTATCAACCATTTAACAATTCTGAACTTATAAACTCAGTAGTTCAAGTTTCTTAAACTTCATAACAAATAGACTGAGCTGTCACAATACTTTCCCTAAAGCGTAAAATATCGTATTGATATATATATATATATATATATATATATATATAAAGATTTCACATAAACACGTGAAACAACAATCAATTATCAAACCACAATAAGAAATGGGAAAACAAGACTAAGATCTTTCAACCGTAACAAGCGATCTTCGTCAGAGTCAAAAACCCAACTGATTTCTCAGTTGGGTTTTTGACTCTGACGAAGACCGCTTGTTACGGTTGAAAGATCTTAGTCTTGTTTTCCCATTTCTTATTGTGGTTTGATCATTTATATATATATATATATATATATATATATATATATAAATATTAAAATAAAAATTATAATTGAATATTTTATATAGAATGAAGTTATCAGTTATTATTGACTCAATCAGATTTTTAATATTAATCAATATAAAATAGAGAAGTTAGGTTTGATTGTAAATGGTTTTTGTGAATGCTAAGTAATTCTAATGAAAATAATATTTGATACTTTACCTGTGTTATAAGTAAGTCTCTTCTTGTACTTCAGTCTAGTAAAATGTGACCACTAGATGTGCAAACTGCATGTTGAACATATTCTATAAAATTCTTAAAAAAAACATTGTTTACGAAAAGAAATCTGACTGCATTGACCTGCTTTTTTTTTATTCTAAGACTGTGTACTTTTGACTAACTTATTCTAAATTTGCAATATTTTTTATATTTTTGATATAATGACTATTCAAAGCATTTTGGAGATTTGCAAAGTTCAGAAAATAGATGTGCAAACAAAGGACCTGGAACGTAAGAAAAAAAATAAAAAATTGTCCACTGGTTTTTAAAGACTTACATAACTATAAAATAAATTTATAAATTCAATAAATTATACAGATATTTTAAACTTTTATAAATTTTTACAAATTATTTAGCATATTCTAAGTACTTGGTACGCTTTGGGAAGGTTCGAACTGTTCAGTACCTTCTAAAGCCGTGCTTCTAAAACGGTGCACCCGGGCTCATTGGTGTGTCCCAAGATCACCAAAGATTAAATTTATATTTTAAAAATCTGCGTGATTTTCATTTATTTTAGAAACACCTATAGTTTTCAAGTCTGAGTCAAGTCACCGTCACTTGATATTTTGAACTAGAAGGCAAATTTCGTTAATCTTTAAACAGCAATGAATAGTACTTTCTCTTTTCCTTTCCTTGGATTTAAATTATTTGTTACTGATCCTTTTAATTGTCTATTTTCAAATTTCAGGACTAAACTTTCTATATTAAGATCAACGATGCGCCCCAAAGTATTCATTATTTCATAGGTACACCCTGAAGGAATACGTTTTGAGAAACGCTGTTCTAAAGGCATTTAAAATACTTGTAAGTCACATTGTTTTATTTTCTACACATTTTAAAGACTTTCAAATCACTAAAAAGGGCATATAAATTGCGCAGCACATTACAATGATTCGTATATCTATAGAAAAGGTATACAAATTATCCAGAGAAAAAAAAAACACAAACTATACAACACCTAAAAGCTTGTAAAGTCTAAAACGGTGTAGAAACTGTTTAGCACATTCTAAATGTCTGCAGTGTTGACAAAAGAGCAAAAGTTCTTCAGAATATTTTACAGACATTTTCAACTTTGACACACGTCCTAGGTATTTGTTAAATTTTACAAATAGTTGTTGGTAAATTCTATTTACCTTTTAAACCTAGGAAAAGTTATACTATCTAACCATGTAAACCATTTGGAAAGTAGCACAAAAATATTCAGCGTTTTTAAGAAAATATGGACATTTTTTTATATGCATGTGTGCAAAACTGTCCATCACATTTTAAAACCTCAATATCTCAAGAAAAAGAATTAGAAATATGTAATTTTTATAGTTACATTAAAAAAGTCTCGTGCATTATAACCAAACATTTAAAGGAATTTTGTATTTACTGCTGGCTGTTGACTTCTACTAATTGTTGAATGCTTTTTTTATCTATTATTTGATTTCATATAGTACAAAGAAGATAGCGTTTCTTACAGTCGTCAAAGTGTCTTACATTTCTGATTGTATTCCGTTGTAAAGCTAGTAAATATTTCATCATAGAGTACTGATGCATTCTCAAAGCATGAGCACGACGTTCTGTTTAATAATTCAAATATTTGTTTAAAATAATACCTGCTCCTACCAAGGACTCATTTACATAAAGTTCTACCAGTTAAAGGGAACTCTTTTATTTTTGACAATCTTTTAGGTTGAAAGAAAGACAACTAATACGATAATCTAAAAAACGAAAAAACAAAGGAACCGATTAACGAATATTATATCAACTCATAGTTTAAGTCTTTTGATCTGTTTTATATGATTACTAATTCATGTTTTTCCATTATTTCATTGATCATGCTTTGTAAATTTTAAATTCCTACACGTCATATAGTCTCTTTACTAGTTAGCTTAAAAAAAAAAAATCTGGAGTGGCTTACACTCAACTTTACTATAAGTAAACATAATATCGTACTACTTGGGTAAATCTTCTATTTAGTTATAATATAAATGTCTAAATGGGAGATGTAAAGCAACAGCAGTAATAACATTTTTGAAAAACGAAAGAGTAGATTTCCTATTACGAAATAATCTCTTACAGGAGAACATTGCTTTTGTTCCAATAGCCAGTGGATCTCTTACATAGTTTACCTGATCTACTTCTACATTGAATATTAAAGACAAATTTTCCCATTTAAAACTTAAAAATATTTTTATTTTGTCTGAAAAATTTGAAAAGCATCGAAAAAAAAAATGTCTTTTTTCTAGACTGACAGTCTAGTAGTCTAGTCGAAGGTTTTGTCCGGTTAAGATTGTTGTTCCTTTAAATAATGTAAATTTCATTTTCTTAGTCAAAACATTCTTACTTCTGGTACATCCGGTACAATCTTAACCGGACTACACCTTCGACTAGACTGAGTCGTTGACTAGTTGATACATACATACATGTATATATATATATATATATATATATAATATATATAATACACTTACAAACTCAAATTTTTGGGCAATCCGTATTCAGAAAAGAGAAAGGGAGACCAAGCACATTGTAGACGCAACGCCTATTAACCGATACAGCAACCGCTAGTGCTTCGGTATTTTTTATACTCTGAAAATTTGAGTTTGTAAGTGTGTTTCTTTACTTTGTGTGCTACCTATCTTCAATTTTTGAACTGTTATTCTGTCCAGTTTGGATCTTCTTTCCGTTTATCAAGTGAATATATATACAAGTTACGCGTGTCCGGGTAATGAATAGGTTTTTAAAAAAAAGGAATTTAAATAAACTAGCTCGCACGTGATTGAAGACAAGAATCGAGTTTTATTAGTCAGCTCCTTCTGTTTATAGGAGAGGCAATGTTGATACGGACTTCAACCCTCTAGTCTCTCGCGGGCCGGCGTCTCTCGCGGGCCGGCATTACTGCCCCCTCCCAGTCCTTATCAACAATGCTCTCCGTACAAGTGTCTGAGTTATATCATAAAATAACAAAACAAAACTTGACTCTAAACATAAGAAATGAATATAATGTTTTAACATTCAAAAATAAAATGACGTCCACACAAGTAACTGAATTAACATTGTTTATAGAAATTACAGAAATAACAAAAGATGAACTTCTATGATTATTTGTACAAAACAAAAATAACAAAATTAACAAAGGTAAACACACATAACTACACTATATTGTTCGCACCATTGGTGGGATTTTCCTTCTCACCCGTCGCAGTTCCTGAAAATGAACTATTTCTTGTTTCAGGGTGTCCGTTCCTATCCTCCATATCTGTGCTCTGTACCGTGGTAACGTTGCGAGTACTTCGTATGGCCCTACGTATCTCGGGTCCGATTTCCTTCGCTTCGGCCTATTCAGTTTATATACGAAGTCCCCTTCTTGTATCAACCCTACTGTTTCTTCTGCTTTCCTTTGATTATATTGCTTGGTCCATCTTTCTTTTGCTGCTTTGACTCTATTATGTAACCTTTGTGGATCCGCTTCCTTTTTCCGCAATTCAAATGGTGTTGCCTCTGTGGTCGAGTGAATACTACTGTTGTATGCTAGGACCGCTCTGGCCATTGCCACATGACCCTTTATGTTTTTTGCATCAGCCAATAACTGCAAGTGTTCCGTTAGAGTGTTATGTAGTCTCTCTATTGCTCCGTGGGACCTTGGATGACCCGGTGTACACCAATGGGGGTTTATATTGAATTCTTTTAACAGGGTTTTTATTTTAACGTTGTTGAACTCTCGCCCTCTGTCCATATAGATCGTTCTCGGGCAGTCAAACGTGGCCAAATACGACAGCAATGCCTCTTCTGTACTTTCACTTGATTTACTTGTTAGTGGCCATGCTGAGGCTAACTTCGTTAGTCTATCTATTGTTGTTAAATATTTGTTTCCGTCGTATGTAAATATATCAATTTCTAGCTCCTCAAAGGGTCCCTCGGGCGTCTGACTTTGTAATAATGGAGGTACAAGTGGTACTCTTTCATACTTCCTCCTTTTGCATATTTCACAGTCCTTTATCACTTGGGCTAT
Source organism: Hermatobates lingyangjiaoensis (assembly GCA_026182355.1). Classification (NCBI taxonomy): domain Eukaryota; kingdom Metazoa; phylum Arthropoda; class Insecta; order Hemiptera; family Hermatobatidae; genus Hermatobates; species Hermatobates lingyangjiaoensis. Next base: position 179,429 of record JAPFBL010000382.1, read on the forward strand.
CCTCTTGCCCATTTGGAGCCAGTAATGCGACCTCTGTAGATGTTTAAGGGTCTCTGTGACACCACGATGGTTGGTTTTTCCCCTGTGATAATTTAGGATGACCTCTTTCTGCTGCTCTTCGTCTTCTACCGTTTCTACCTGGTTCTTACAGATTATGAAATGAGCTCCTTGTCTCAGCTCTCTTTCCTGAATTAGTCGGAGTAGTCTATTTTCAAGTTCTTGTGATTCTATAAAGAAATGGTATACCTTTCCTGGCACTGTTAGTTGGTTTATGACTGTACTTAATTGTTCGTTGTTCGCTTTCGTTCCTCCTGTAATAATATTTATTTTTAAGTGGCCATATTTGTGCAATTGGGTGTTTATTATTTCTTCTGTGTCGTCTTTTATAATTATTTGATTTCTCTTGTTGTTTATTATATCCTGACTAATCTCAGCTTCCGGTCCATTTCGTTGTTCTTGGTCTTCATCTGCGTCTGGTGTCCAGTTGGCGAAGAACTCTCGCACGTCCCTGGAGGTACTTGGCTCTCTCGTACTACTTCTCGTAATGACGTTGACGTTTCTGGACAAACAGTCGGCTACTTGATTATCAACGCCCTTTACGTGCTGGACCCTGAAGTTGTATGCAGCTATCCTTTCTTTCCACTTTGCTATCCGGGCTGACGTCTCCTTTAAATTCCCGATCCACATTAGGGGCCTATGATCTGTTCTAATAGTGAACTCAGCCGCAAAAAGGTAGGGTCGGAAATGTTCTACAGTCCACACTATGCCTAACATTTCCCTTTCTATTGTGCTATACCTTTTTTCTGCTGGTGATAATTTTCTGCTGGCGTAGGCTATTGGTCGCTCTCCCTGGATAGTTTCCTGCATCAAGACTCCCCCGATAGCTTCTTGACTGGCATCTGTCATTACAATGAATGGTTTGTTTAGGTCAGGAAATTGGAGCAACAGCGGGCCCCGCAACGCCTTCTTACACTGCTCCACTGCTTCTCTTAGATCTTCTGTTTGTATAAACTTCTTTCCTTTCTTTAAACTGTCCGTCAAGGGGTTCGTGATTGCTGCAAAGTCCTTTACGTACCTTCTATAGAAACCTATCATACCTAGAAAAGCCCTGATGTCTTTGGGTCCCTTTGGATAGGGTAATCGATCTATTGCTTCAACCTTCTTAGGGTCGGGTCTTACTCCTTCACCTGAGATAAGGTGCCCCATAAATCTAACCTCTTTTTGATATAAGCGGGTTTTATCCATCGCTACCTTTAAGCCAAAGTCCCTTATTCTTTTCAGCACCCTTGTAACATGTTCCTTATGCTCTTCTATTGACTTACTGAACACTATGATGTCATCCATGTAGATTTGCGTAAAGTCTTCTCCCAGTCCTTCAAGCAGTTCATCCATGAGGCGTTGGAACGTGGAAGGCGCATTCTTTAGGCCAAAGGGCATCCTCAAAAATTCGAAGTGGCCTCTATCGAACGTAAAGGCCGTCTTCTCGACATCTCTCGGGTGCATCCTAATCTGGTGATACCCGGCCTTGAGGTCGAAGGTACTGAATACAGTTGCTCCTGCCATATGGTCGAGTATGTCTTCTATCCTTGGCAGAGGGTATCTTTCAAGCTTAGTGTACTTATTTAACTCTCTAAAATCTACTACCAACCGGTATGTAGGGGGTTTACCCTCCTCGACCTTTTTCGGGACCAGCCAAATAGGGCTCGAAAATTGCGACTTAGACCTCTGTATTATGCCCTGGTCCAGCATTTCCTTTATTTGCTCCTGCATTATCTTTTTCAATTGGTGTGGGTACCTTCTAGGTTTCACGTAAACAACTGTACCTTCAGGGAGTTCTATTTGGTGTTTGACCCTACCTGTAGCTGATAACCTCTGTCCTTCACTATAGAATACTTTTTCAAATTCTTTCATTAATTCACTCACCTGATGTTCTCCTGGTATCACTTTTCCACAGTTTACCGTTATTCTCTTCCCTGGTTTAACTCTCCCTTCCACGAAGTATTTCCTTTTTCCTAGTTTAATGTCCCACTTCCCTCTTTTACACTCAGGTTTTGCATTGATTCTCTCCAAAAAGTCGCACCCTAGAATAACTCCATATTTCTGGGTCTCTAAGTGGGTCACATGCACTTTCATCTCCAAGGTCTCTCCTATTAATTCTCCCATCTCTACCTGTAATTCGCCTACCAGGCTCTTCCTTCCTGCCATGGTGACCAAGGTGCAGTTGCACGGTGTCAGCCCTGAATAATTGTCCATCCTTTTTGCCACTTCATTGTCCATAATTGTGCTATCTGACCCTGTATCTACCAAACACTTAGTCTTCCATTTGGGAAAAAAAAATATAGGGAGCTTACCTCTTATGCTATTCCTCTGTTGCTCGCCTATATATCTCTCGCCTAACCTTCAATCCTTCTTCCTCTTCTCTCGACTAGCGATCCTCCCACCACGAGTCTCTTCCAGTGAAGGCCACTTCCCTCGCTCGTACCAGCGCTCGTGTCGTTCTATCGATGTCTCTTGCTCCGACCCTGTTGACTCTGATGAGCTCCCGTCCTCTGAAGAGCCTTCCCCTTTTTGTCTTCTCCTGCCCCACATCTTCTCCCGCCGGGTTGTGTTAACTTCCATGGGCTCATCTCTTGGTGTTGGTCTATACTGTTTCGTTCGTGGTCTCTCCTTGCGATATAAATACGGACACTCTCGCGCGAAGTGACCGAGTTCACCACACTCCCAACATCCTCTTCTTACTGGCTTCTCTCTTCACGTGTAGCCTCCCACTGCCTCATAGCTGTTCCTCCTGGCTTGAGATCTTCTCTCTTCAAAACGTCCCCGTGGCTTCCTCTCCTGTGAATACCTCCCTTGTCCTCGATCCTCATAGGCTCTTGCTCTGAATTGCCTATCCCGAGGTACTCTCCTCCTGGTCACAACTGCCCATCCTCCTTCTGACTTCCCTCTGTATATAACACCGTTATCTTCTCGGTCCATTTCTTCCTCCCGGATGGCATTAATTGTCTCCTCGAGACTAGTGGGCTTCATGATACGGAGGGCCATTCTCACTCGTTCTGGAGCTGCCTTGAGGAGAATTTCACTGGCTATCTCTTCATATATCGTCGTTCTCCATTTCGCTTCTTGACTGTCTGTGCACTTTTCATTTATCTTCATAGTTAATTTCCTTGTCGCATCCCCCAATCTGCGCCCGAACTCAGCGCAGGTCTCACCATTCTCCTTCCGCATTTCAAAAATTTTTAGCGCACTTCTAGCTACAGGCTTTGCGGCTCCAGCATATCTGTCCTTAAGGGCTGCTCGCACCGCACTCCACTCCGCACAAAACGTAAGTCCTAACTCCAGCATCACCGTAAGGCTGACCCTGGCGAGGAAGTAGGTCTTGATGTTCTTGTCTGTAGCTGGGTCTAGTTGAGTTGTGACTAACTGCTCGTTGATGCAGTCCATTCTCTCTATGAACAAGTCCAACTCTCGAGCATCACCCTCGAACCTCTTTATCGAATCTAATAGGTTCATCAGGTACCCTGCTTTTGCTACTCTCGCTTGTTCTATTTTCACTGCGAGCCTAACATCGGCTCCTGTTGTCTGTTTACTCGTCATGTTGGTTTCTACACTGGACACAACACTACACTATTAAACAGTTGGCGAATGATCCCGGGTTTCGGCACCAGTTACGCGTGTCCGGGTAATGAATAGGTTTTTAAAAAAAAGGAATTTAAATAAACTAGCTCGCACGTGATTGAAGACAAGAATCGAGTTTTATTAGTCAGCTCCTTCTGTTTATAGGAGAGGCAATGTTGATACGGACTTCAACCCTCTAGTCTCTCGCGGGCCGGCGTCTCTCGCGGGCCGGCATTACTTACATATATGAACAGTCAGTTAGTTGCTCTTGAAAATGTGATCCGGATGAACCCGAACCCGTCGAGCTTTTCTGAGAATTTACGAGGTATGACGGACAGTATTACTACTAATTCTAATATTACTAACCTCAGTGGAACTAACCCATTAATTATATATACATATATATGATCAAACCACAATAAGAAATGGGAAAACAAGACTAAGATCTTTCAACCGTAACAAGCGGTCTTCGTCAGAGTCAAAAACCCAACTGAGTTGGGTTTTTGACTCTGACGAAGACCGCTTGTTACGGTTGAAAGATCTTAGTCTTGTTTACCCATTTATTATTGTGGTTTGATCATTGATTGTTATTTCACGTGTTTATGTGAAATCTTTTTATCGATTTTATACATATATATATATGCAAACTAGACGCTTGCCGGACTAGTAGGAATGACAACAGTCAGTATGGTATAATAGTATGGTACAGTCAGTATGGCACAGTCAGTATGGTATCTCTTTGACTTTTCCTTTGATTACATGACATGGGTTAGTATTCTGATTGGAAGCTGAATTCTGCTTATTCTTATTGGGTATACTTTGCTCCCTTTAAGGGTTTTTCTTGAAGCTATAACATTCTCCGCTGTAATTTCTTTCAGCTGATATTGATGAATAAAGCTTTCACAGTGTGGGTGCCACGTGCTAGTCTATTTCTCCTAATTGATCTGACAAGAGGACTGGCATTCAGAATAATGTAACCTCTCTCTCTCTCCTCTTTACTCCCTTAATTGTTAAAACTTGACAAAGAAAGCCTCTTTAGATATTACTTAGGTGTAAACAACATCAAGGCTTATTTACAAGCTCAATTTTGAAGATTTAAATAAACGTTTTATAGTAGAAAGTAAGCCTATTATTATTATTATTTAAATATATTTTCTTAATAGCTTACCTTTAGTGATAGGTTATACAAACGTGGGCCTTAAACAGAATTATTTCACTGTTGAAAACATATTTATCATTATTTTAATAATTAATTTTTTCAGCATTTATATTGATCAAAACAATTACTGAAAATATAGATTAGGTAAGGGTACAGTGGCAGTATCATAAGAGAAAACTCAAAGGCCAAACATTGTGCCTTTATGGTACCACACAATTCTACATTGGGAGCCCTACATTTTGCCTGGTTCAAATGTAATTAGAGAAAAAATCTTTAACAACTAACTGACATAGTGCAGGCTCGGGACCGAAGGCTTTGTCCTCTCGAAGGGAATAATAAATAAATAAATCGTGGACCAGAGTGGGTATTGAACCCCAGATCTACTAGTCCAGAGGCAACATGTTGACACTAGGCTAACCTAGCCTAGTATATTGTGTTCAAGTTTCTTTCTAAAATTATTCATTTTTAACCTCTAATGTAGTAGTTTATTACATATTTGTTGCATTTATTTATAATATATTTGCGCTGTTGTTATCAGCGAGCACGCAAGCCTCTGGGCTACTCTTGCTCCATGCCTTTATTTTATTACCAGTGTTTATGTTTCGCAAATTATAAAATAAATTTTTTTTGTTACATTTATATATAACACATTTTCACTACTGTCATCGGCGAGCACGCAAGCTACTGGCTACCCTGAATCCATGCCATTACTTCATTACCATTGTTTATATTATTCAAATTTTAAATTCAAAATTTTTTTGTCATTTTTATTTTTCATATGTTTGTGCCACTGTCATCGGCGAGCAGGCAAGCCAGTGGGCTACCCTCGCTCCATGCCTTTAGTTTATTACCAGTGTTTATACTACGCAAATATTACGTTAAAAAATTTTTTTACATATATATATATATATACTCCTGTGCATAATTATCGCACCACTTTAAAAATTGGAGATTTTATTAATAATATCGAACTGGGAGCATAGTTACTGTACTAAAGAAATGTCCAAAAGTTGTTTACATTATTGTGATCCATGTTCCCTTGCCAGGGTTTCCTCATAAACTAGTAGAAGTCCAAAGGTTGAATCTCGTCTATTGACTGCCTAACCTTTAGCACTGTTTTCAGTCTTGTGTTGACTTCGTAGGGTCCACAGCGCTGTAATATCTTATTCTTCAAATCAATTTTAACTTTTAAAAGTTAATAATGGACAGAGGTCGGTTCCTAAATGTTCCACAGTGTGTCCGGGCTCAGACTCTGTTAGAAGAAGGCTACAGCCAGAGGCAAGTGGTTCGAGTGCTGGGGGTCAGCCATTCAATAGTCGGGAGACTGATCACTCGCTTCAGGGAGACTGGAAGTCAGTCACACCAGGAGACCAGGCCATGGTCAACCTCGTCTTACTTCGGAAGTCGATGACCGTTTCTTGAGGCAAAATGCATTGAGAAGAAGGGATGTAACAAGTCGAGAGCTGAGTGCTCTAATCCAAAATGCTAGAAATTTGACAATCTCTTCATCTGCGGTGAGAAGACAACTACGCGAAGCAAACTTAGATGCTCGTCAGCCCAAAAAGACCCCCCTTCTCACCAGGCAGCACAGTGTTGCACGGCTTTGGTTTGCACGGGAACACGTTGATTGGACTGTGGACGACTGGGCCAACGTTCTATTCATGGATGAGGTTAGAATATGTCTTCGTAGTCCTGATGGTAGGGAAGAGTGTGGAGGAGGCCTGGAGAGAGATACGCAGCCTGCAACATAGTGCGCCAGGTACCCTTTGGAGGAGGGTCTATCATGTTCTGGGCCGGTATTTGTCTGAATGCTCGCACGGAGTTAGTGCCACTTCGAGGGAGGTCTACGGATGCGGATAGGTACATCTATACCATTCTGGAAGATCACGTGACACCTTTGGCCCCTTACATCGGAGAGGAATTCATCCTAAGGCAGGACAATGCCCGTCCCCACACCTGCCGAGAGGTTACCTCCTACCTCAGTGATGTGGGTATTAATGTTATGGACTGGCCAGCCAGAAGTCCGGATCTAAATCCAATTGAACATATGTGGGACCTGTTAAAAAGAAGAATTCGAGCTCGTCAGCCCCCTCCAGAGACACTTGACCAGTTGGAACATGCAGCTGTGACAGAATGGGATAACATGGAGCAAGAGATGATTGGCAGTCTCACCGAGAGCCTTCCCAGGCGGATCCGAGCTGTCATTTCCTCAAGAGAAGGACCTACTAAGTTCTAAACTAAGGCCACGTTGCAAGGTGACGTCATTATTTGTCTCTATCATCCTTCAATGCATTACTAACGAAGAGGTCCTTTTCATCTCTTACTAAAAACTTCATAACCATTAAGTTTATCTTTTTTCTCATATCGCCTCCCAATATTACTGGTGGTATAGTTCAATATGGACGTCGTGGCTGTTTAACCTGTTCTTTCATTTACTTCCTTTTTTAGCACCTACACTATTTTCCATAAAACCACTTATACTTCTAGTAACTGAGTTTATTGTTTGTACTGCACCGCTGTTCTTATATGGTTTTAGCTTCTACATAGCTGTGCTTGCGCATGAATAATCACGTGTCCATCGTTTTGATGCATAGTGATATTCACATTTCCATTGCTGCTAATGCAAACGGAACTAGTTTCAATGACTGTTTCCATGTGTTAATTGTTACACGTATCCCTTATTATATTTCCAATCTCGCTTGAGGGCTTCAGAGCAAGCACGTATTTTGAGAGGTAGATCTGCCTCTCAATTGAAACTAAATCGTTAATTATTAGTAATATTTGTTTTCAATTTATTATATTTATAATTTTTTTTTAAAGATATGACCGTGAAATATAAAAAATAATATATGTGTAATACGCATTAAGCTTTTTTAAAGGATAAAGAAAACACTGGTTGGATAAGCTGTGAAGATTGAATGAGCTAATGATGGAATTTTCACAATAATTTCATAAAAGCCATCGAAGGATGTAATTGAAACAATATTTTTGGAGAGGGCGTGTCAATGACTGGGCGAGCGATATTTCGGCGACACGTGTGCAGTGTTCGATGAAGGCGGGGGGTGGTGGTAGTTCTAGTAGGGTGGAGGGCTCTCCACTTGTTTGGCCCAATTGTCTTTCCTTAAAGTTTTAATTCTGTTCACTGACTACATCCAAGTATCAGTGACCAGTAATTTTATTTATCTTTACACAAAACCGTTTAAACTTTTATTAGAAATTTCTTATTTATCGTAAAACAAATAAATGAATATTTTTCATTTAGAAAAAAATGCTCTCGAGTTTTTGACGCATTTACAAGTTTTTAGGTCTCCAAACACCATTTTGAGGTTTTTTTAAAGATATATGTGTGTATGTGTGTGTTTTTTTTAATCATTTATTCATACATAACATGCACCATACATATATTACATGCATGTAAAAAACTTTACAACATTCTATCGAAGTCTAGAGTATTAACAAAATGTTCGAATGTCCTGCACAGATCTGTTCCACTAATTAGTTCAGCTAAGTGTGTGTGTGAGAGAGAGAGAGAGAGAGAGAGAGAGAGTGTGTGTGTGTGTGTGTGCGTATGTGTATGTGTATGTGTGTGTGTGTGTGTGTGTGTTTGTGTGTCTGTGTGTATGTCTGTCTCCAAGAGTTTGTAAACAACTCTTACAAACAGACACGTAAAACAGTTTTAAGAATTCAAAAAAAAACCTTCTTGATTTCTTATTGAATAATTTAGAAAACTCTTCCTCAACTAAAGTTAACATTTAACACCTCATACCACGTATTTAAGTAAGGGAAGGAAAAATATGTAAAAGTGACTATGAATAAGAAGATGTTTAGGAAACTGCTAACAGCCTACAAATATCCCATCCTTTGTAGGATAAAATGTTTCAAGATAGTTGAAAATAAAACTCCAAAAAAAAAACAAACTTTTGGATTCTGGGATCGTAATTTCATCTTAGATGATATCGGCATACTGTAAGGCAAGCAATGTAAGATGCATGCTATAACCTCTACTAGGTTGCTGTATTTAATACACCCCTAACGAGAATGATAATGCAGATTAATGAGGCACTGATGTCTCATTATAACATCTTGGTGGCATATTCTCTGAAACTTTGCTGAATCTATCTTTACTTGCCCATTTCCTCGAACTGAGCTTTATGATATACTTTTTATATTTTATAATATAATTTAAACTATATCATATACTTATCAAATGGTTTCATTGGTAAAACATCATGTTGAGTACTACAGAAGTTGAAAAGTAGTCTCCATTTAAGAGATATTCTTTTTATATCATTTTTGCTGTACTGTTATTCTACTATCCGAGCAGTTAATATCTGTAATAATTCTGTTCATTGACATGTCTTTCTTCATTTTATATTTCAATCGCTAATGATAAATAAATTTGTTTTTTGTTTTTTACAATATAGATATATATATAAATTTTCGTAAAAGTTGGAAGCAGTCCTTCTTGAGTACATATATTTAAAAATGCTATATCTGATTTCACTTTAGTTAACTTCGTTGAATGTTTCTCCAAACTTCGAAACCTTTGTTTAATTCGCGTTTGTTCAAATTAATTATTAATGATACTTTTTTGAATTTGTATTTGACATATTTCAGTGCTTCTTATACCATCTTCAAAATTATAAATTTACAATGCAGAACAAAAATTAATCAAAAAAAAAAACAAAAAACAAAGTTAAATTATACAAAATGAAGTAAACAGAAGCAGGTTATGTTTGTCTAATTACTCAGGTTATGTTTGTCTAATTACTTAATTTGTGTAATTTATTTTTGTTTTTTTTGTTTTTTTAGATTAATTTTTGTTCTGCATTGTAAAATTCATATGTCTGAAGATGGTATAGGAAACACGAGAACATGTCAAATACAAAATCGAAAAAGTATGGTTATCTAATCATTAATTTAAAATAATCTAGAATTGAAGAAAAGGTTTCGTAGTTTGGAGAAACATTCAACAAAATTAAGTAAAGTGAAATCAGAGATAACGTTTTTAAATATATATATTATTGAAAATGACACCAAATTTAGCTGATACCTGTTTCTTAACAAGTTTCTCAATTTTTTTAAATAACACTCTCGTTATTTAGAAAAATTGAGAAACTTGTTAAGAAACAGGTATCAGATAAATTTGGTGTCATTTTCAATAATGTGTGTGTCAAGGAAGGACTGCTACCAAAATTTACGAATATATATATATATATATATATATATATATAGGAGTAACCTATTGAATGAGGTATTTGTTAGGAGGCTGAAGGCGGGTAGTTCAAGGTGCGGAGGTAACAGCATCTGGTTGACTCCTTGTAGTGACTTCATTATCCCACCATCTCGCCTTAATCCAAAAATCGATCAGACCCACCCCAAGCTCCCTCCTTGCATTCTCCTTCCATACTGCTTTATTACATATCAACTTCCTCCTTTTCCTTATATATGACTTCTGTTTATTTTGAAGAAAAGGCGGCTCCTATTGACTTGAACACCAATAGTTTCTACAGACTATAATAAACATACTCATCAAAAACAAGTTATTTATTAAGAAAATTAACATAAATTAATATACTGATGAATTACAATAAACACGTGATGCAATCAATGGATTATAAAACCTGTATTAACCTTTATACGCAACAAGCCATATTTCAGGCCAAAATTATAAAACCACAAGGAAAATGGAAAACTATGATGACATAAATGAGAAGCTTCAGAGCATTTATTTCAATTGTTTTCCTTTTTCCTTGTGCTATATACTTCATAAATTAATATATTTTTATACAATGCATATATCCTGTTAAAAAAATAACACTTTTTTACTCTTATATTAATGTCTGTCTAAACTCACAAGATCCAGAACACAATTGTCCTCCAATATAATGAATTATATAATATAAATAGTTGATTTCAAGTCTACAAAATATAACAGTCTTGACACAGTCGCCAAAATATTGAAAATTGTGGTTTAATGATAACTTGGAATAAATGTGTTCACACAAAAATGCATTGCATTAGTACTGTAAACAGAAAATAACCTGATTTAGCATTTAATAAAGTTGAAAGTTCCTGAAATTATGAGAAAATTTCCCTTTAGCTATAACGCACTCAAATTTTTGAAAAATTTTTAATCAACTATGCTAATACGAAATCCAGACAACTGTGAAAAAAATCTGGAGTGGCATACACTCAACTTTACTAGAAGTAAACTTAATATCAAACTTCTTGGTTATATAATATATAATGCCCCATTTAGGCATAGTATAAATGTCTAAATGAGAGATGTTTATTAGTCTTTCATTCCTGGATGAAAGCCTTATCGACTTCTCAAAATATATTTATGCTTATTATTCTATATCACATCACTGATGCATATAATATCATTAGTATAACTACAACAGTAATAGCATTTTTGAAAAGCGAAAGTATAGATTTCGTGTTACGAAATGATGTCTTATAGGAGAACATGGCGTTTGTTTCAATATTCAGTGGATCTCTTACATAGTTTACGTGACCTACTTCTACATTGAAGATTTAAGACAAAGTTTACCATTTAAAACTTGAAAATATTTCTATTATTTAATCTGAAAAATGTCAGAAACATGTTTGAAAAAATGACGTATTAAGATAACGCCATCTCTTTGTTATTTAAAGAAATTACACTGCGCTATCAACGCAATTTTTTTTTTTATTTAGGTTGATAAGTGCATCGTCTACTTGGACATTAGCACTGTCTCATTTTGTTCAGTTCTTTAGTTCCTCAAATATTATTATATAATTTTATTTCCTTCAGGAATGATGTCACTTCGTTGGAATATTTATTATCAGGGGCTAGTGCTATTATTAATTTTGATGGTATGCCTGTAGACATCCTTTCTTGTTCTAATTGTGGACATTCTTCAATTAAGTGAGCCACCGTCAATATTTCCTTACATTTTGGGCATGAGGGTCTTTGCTCTTTAGATAATAGGTAACTATGTGTAACTCGTATGTGACCTATACGTAGGCGGTTTAATATCACATTCGTTTCTCGATTTCCTGTTCCAGTGTTCATTGTTGTCCCAATGGATCCCATTATTTTCCGAAGTTGAGTGGTTTCTTTATTCCATTCGGTTTTCCATCCTGTCCATATTGCTTTTATAATGTTCTTCCTGATGTCATTCGGCCTCACAGCTATTATACTCGTATTTCTAGTTTCTCTGATCAACGCAATTTCTGTATCACTTTAAGAAACTAATTGTGCTCTAACGCCATCTCTGAGTCTCTTCTAGAAATTACTTATTATTATTAATTAATTAATTTTTCAATATTATTGATATACTTAATACATTTAAAATTACCTCGGTCGGTGGAAGCTTTCACGACTTCTTTCAGTGTTTCTTCTTCCTTTCACACCACAAACACTACAAGTTATTTATATTCCACAATTTAAAAATCGGTCTAAATCTGATATTAAATTATGTTGAATGTAACTACATATTTCTTCTTAAGAAGGTAGGACTCAATCTTTTAAACCGAGTAAATTACAATAAACGTAAATGAAATTAAAACCAACTAACAGTTCCTACTTGATACAGTAAGAATATCTGTATATTTTTAGCTACACATATACTTGTATACCTGTTTAGGTAGCAAACACGGCTTAAAAATCCATAACTTTGCTTCTACGTTGAATTTCTAATCCATTCAAATCTTGGCTTTTAAGTTAAACATACACAAACTTACTATCAAAGTTTCAGCTTAAGTAAATCAAGGTAAAAAGCTAATAAAATGTTTTCCACATATAAAAATTTAATGATATAAACAACGCGTTTCGAATACGTAGTGTTCTTCCTCAGGCATTAACTAAAAAATACAATGTTATCAGAGATTTATCTATAGTATACAGTAAATATAGTACAACAAAAATAAAATAAAATAAGGAAGATAGTACGAACTTAATGGTGAGTGTCTGTGGTACCATTACCAATTTTTATATGTGGAGACCATTTCATTAACTTTTTACCCTACAATAAATTAAAAATGTTTAAATGCTGGTAAACTTTATTATATGCAAAAATTTATATTTGATTATATAATTTTATTAAAGCTTCTTTCATAATAATAATAATAATAATATTATGAATGTTTTCAGATGCCTTAAAATTTATGTTATCATCAGATCTCTAAAAATTATATTTCAATAGATGATATTCTTAAAAGTTTCTTTAAAGAAGATTATACAAGATATTTTATTGAAATAAATCTGTTTGAAAAGGAAAAGGATTTGTTTAAAGATTTAATATGAAACAAAAACTCTAATAAAGTTGATTTGATTTTAAAGAAAATATGTATTTGGGTATTTCAATGAAAATTGATTAATTTGTGAATGCTTTGAGATGATGTAGTGTTTTGCAAGATTCCAGGGTGAGTGAAGAACCCATTTCAGAACCAAAAATAACAATTTTTTGTTTGCAACCTATTCCAGATTCAATCCTGTATAAGTCATCTTTGCTAAACAAAAGCTTAATACAATGTTTCCCCCACCTGGCTCTGGATTTATTCATGCCGGAGGTGAATAAATCTTGAGTACATAATCCCACGGAGAGGATTAAGCCGTCGGTCTCGAGCCTGCACGATGTCAGGCATTCGTTAAAGATCCCTATTCAAAATGCACTTAAGTTAGGACAAATTTAAAACTCCCTGTTGTGGCTGGTATCACAACTGGGGTTTCTTGAAGGAGTAGTTGTTGCTTGGTTGGAGAGTTGGCCTGTGATGACAGAGATGCTTGACTGATGGTGGAGAGAGTGGGCGCTTGGAGGTTGGGAAGTGAATCCTTGGTGTCTTGCTTGCTTGGGGGTAGAGAATAGAATGCTTGAGGTGTTGACTGCTTGCTGGTTGGAAAGGGAATGAATAGGCGAAGGGTCCGAGACTAGCAAGGAAACATTGGGCAAAGCTAGGAGGGCAGGTACTGCTAAGCCGCCCTAAGCCGGCAAGTACCGCTAGGCAGCCCTAAGAGAGCAGGCATGCTAAGTTACAATTTGAACACTCCCAATGTAGAATCACCGATTCTACAAAAAGCCGGTAAACGGCTTACTTTATCGCCCACTAGGGGATCGGTTTAAAAAAAAAATAAAAATAATACATGCTTCAATATCTAATTAATCTACCATAAAAATGTGTAGTACCATGAAACTTTTTATGAGATCCATGATTTCAATAACGTTGGTTTGATTTTTCACCCTGATTAGGCTCTCTTTCCAATGACTTATCATAAATGTTAAATTAGAATATGTATCTCTCATTTTATCAATGAATCACTTTGATGGATACAATCATTGCATACATTATGAGGGTGGGACGTAGATAAGTAGCTACATTGGTACAGTGGAAGCAATACGGCTTACAAAAATGTTGTAAGCAACATTTGTAATATTTGTGCAATATTTGAAAAATTACAGCTAATAAAGGCTGTAAAACTTATAATTTTTGTGTTTTCCTACTTAAGCAGAACCCTGCTTAAGATTCTAACTAATATTACTATGAGGTCCATATTTGTATCCTAAGAGATAGATTTGCCTTCCTACTCCATCGCAATCGTTAATGCTTCCTTATAATTATTTTTTATTTGGTATTTAATTTAAAAAACTTGCTATTATTATTTTTAATATATTTATATTATAGCTTCATTTTTTATATTATTTTCTATTTTTATATTATATTAAAAAAAATTTGTGGTACGGGATTTGGGAGAACTAATTTATAATTATATCTTTCAGTAAATGAGTAATTAAAAATATAACAATGTATCATCATATCTTAAAAACTTAGTAATTTTTAAACTAATATTATAATTACGTGAATAATAATAGGAAATAATTATAATAGTACTGTTAATATAAATGTAATGTTATAAAAAAAATCTAGAGTAGCCTACACTCAACTTTGTTATAAGATAATATCATAATATCAAACTCATTAACCACCGACTGATGTTTTGTGATCTTTAAATTTAAATCAGTATGTGTCATTTATTTAAATTTGACTGTAATCGCTTTAGTCATAATATTGTTATAATATAGTCATATTATCGCTTTTATAAGTCATAAGAATTGTGACATCTGATAAAACTAATTAAACGAGCCTGAGACTCGTACGCACCGCAGTCATACTGTTGTAGTAACATATTGTTGTAACTGAATTTAACTTCAGATTTATGTTCATAAATCTCTTTCGTGTAAACATAGTTAGAGAAGTATCCCTCACTTCTATAGTTTTAGGTATGATTTGACAGGAAATCTTTGTCCATTCTGAGATGTTTGCTTCGAATAGTTTCTACCTTTTCTAGACACAGAGTTTGCATTCTTTGTATGATGTCAAATACAGCTTCCATTCATAGTAAGCAAGTAAATAATTTAAAAGTAATAATAAGGCAAATAACATATGAAATAACATTATTTAAGATCAGAAATTACTAAGGTAAATTTTGAAAAATAGGTATAACTAATACACTAAATAACTGTTTTCAAAGATGTTTTTTGAATGTTGTTATAGAAATAATCATATTGATTCAGTTTGACATATTCTTTGATCATACAAAACTCACAAGGTGAATGTTTCCATAATATATATGGTGGTAATTAAGTATTCTATTTTCCTGGTGAAGTGAAAATAAAATATAAATTTAACAGACATATATATATATGTATAAAACTATAGTTTATCGGGACTCGGTCAGTTCTTCAGGTTCAAATTGAACTCTCATTGCCAACGTTTTGGTCTTTATTTAAAACCTTTTTCACAGGCAGAAGTATAAATTTTGAAACAGAAAAACTAAGTATTACATTACAAATTATTTTACAAAGAAAAATAGTATGCGGGTTTTTCTTTGTGAAATAATTTGTAATGTAATACTTAGTTTTTCTGTTTCAAAATTTATACTTCTGCCTATGAAAAAGGTTTTAAATAAAGACCGAAACGTTGGCAATGAGAGTTTAATTTGAACCTGAAGAACTGACCGAGTCCCGATAAAATATAGTTTTGTTTCTATTCCACGGTCGATACTTTTATCAATATTTTTATATATATATATATATATATATATGTATATAAAGCTTTCACATAAACACGTGAAATAACAATCAATGATCAAACCACAATAAGAAATGGGAAAACAAGACTAAGATCTTTCAACTGTAACAAGCGGTCTTCGTCAGAGTCAAAAACCCAACACTTTGTAAAATAATTTCAGTTGGGTTTTTGACTCTGACGAAGACTGCTTGTTACGGTTGAAAGATCTTAGTCTTGTTTTCCCATTTCTTATTGTGGTTTGATCATTGATATATATATATATATATATATATATATATATATATATATATATATAAGTGTAAGCAAAATAAGAATGGTATAAAAATATTATAAATGGCGTTAAAAATATAATATTACTAGATAAGCGTAAAAGTCTAAAGAAAAATTAATACACTTGTAATATTGAAAAGAGAATTAATATATTTCCACTGACCGTAATTATGATATTCAATACCTTCAGTATTCTTGCGTTGTCATTTAATCAACGTAAACTCATATTTAAAACATACATGAAACTAAATTTTTCAATTAGACTACATTTGAATTAATTTTAAACTGTTACAAACAAAATGAACGTCGTATAGTACTAGCGCTTCTAGGGAGGAATGTGAAAGTATTTTCAAAATTTATTATTTATTAGTGGGTGTTAAAACTATGAGCTTCCTTAATTCATTTTAATGAAATTTGTAGTTTCATAATCAATAATACTAAATACAATTATCAATACTAATAATAATTACTAGTATTGATAGTTATTATTACAATTAATAACTACTAGTAAAGATTATATGCTAAAATAATTAATAATAAATAATAAAATAACAATTCGTTTATTATTTTAGAGGCTTTAATTTATTTTATCAATAAGTGAACGTCTAGTATAATAAAGTTATTGGGCCTGTTGGATGTTTGTTATCAAAGTGCTCCCAATGTTTAAGAGATAGACTTCTACGACCATATATATCCTGAAATGTCATAAATAATGCTACTTTCAAAAAGTATTTTTCATGTATGTATTGAAGAGCACTAAATTTTTTTTCAATAATTTGCATATCTTAGGTTATCTTTGATCATTTTGAATGGTATTACTTAGTATTATTTCTGTTGTGTATGTTTCTAATGGACTAACTATTAATTTATTATTAATTAAGGGTTGTTAATTAAGTTTTGTAGATTTTTTTTACGAATGATATTATAAATGTGGTATTTTTTGCTTAATTGATTTCGAAGACGGCCGCCTGCTTATAATTAGTAAAATGAAAGTCCTGTGCGTCTGACATCAGATTTCTTTCTTTTGTGAGTGGTTTATTTTAAAAATGAGTATTTCATTTTGATTACATATATATTGAAACAAGAAGGCAACTTTTCTGTTGTTTAGCACATACGATGCTGAACCTTCGGATGAATAATCACAGGCTTTCGGTTGGTAAACGCAGCAGTCTCTCTGTCACCACTCACGCTAATTCCCACCTCCTCAGCTTCAATGTTTGTTTCAAAGTCCAAGTTCTCAAACAAGTCCCTAGTGATAACAGACAAGTTACTCTAAAAGCTTCTGAGGAAGCCCAAATTTGGCTCCTAGGAGAACGTTCAAAATCTGGCTTGAACTTAAACCGTTAGTTTATTTATTTATTTTTTGTTTATTTTTATGTATTATTTTTTATTTTAATTTTTTATCTCACACAATTTTTCTTAAATTTTAGATTTTTTAAATAATTTTTTACACATTTTCTTTATTTTTTTTAACCTATACTCTTCTTTAAAAAATTTTTTCTTCATCTCGACTCCTTGGTTCCTTTGTTGTTTTACTCCTTAGCGGCAGCACTGCTATAGCCCTCACCTAATGAGTTTTAAGTTGACTGTCGTCTCTCCATCAATTCACTTCTTCTCCTGAGGACGATCGCCATAACAGTCAAAATATTGAAAGGCAAGTCTTTGTTTTGTTTCTTTCTATCTTCACAGTTTATTTTAAGTATATATATATATATATATATATATATATATATTTATATATTATATATATATATATATATATATATATATATATATATATACTTTTTTTGATGAAAATACGATCCGAAACAGACAAATACAGTTCAATGTACATAAAGAAACGTAGAGAAATTAAAAACACACACTTACAGTCTCTAATTTTCGGTTGAACTGTCTTCAGGAGAGATAAAAAAAGGGAAACCAAGCGCACTGGTACAGAGACGGTTGGAGACCAACAATGTTGCCACATACGCGCCCGGTCACAGAGAATAAGGCAGACAAGAATCAATTTAAGATTAAATTAAAATAGGAATATGAAAAATAATAATAAACACAAAAACAAATAAAATAATAAAAATTGAGGGATGAACAGAAGAAATGATACATAAATAAAAATTAAAATTTATGGACTAAGCTTTAATAAAAAATAGAGAATAAGACTTAAAATAAAAGCATAAAAACTAGATGCACTGACAAGAAACTAATAAAATGAGGCATTATCTCTTAAGATTAAGGCCAGGTGCACTACGCGCATTGAGCAAACAAATATGGGCTTCTTCGGAGGCTCGGAGAGTGAGATTTTTGCAGTCAGAGGGGATTTGTCGTAGAATCTGTAACCTGTAGCACTCATTAAATGGAAGTCCGTGGCTATTGGCATGCATGGCGATGGGAAGATGGGAATGGTTGTTGACTGAAGCTCTGTGATTGTTCATACGGAGACTAAGCTTGGTGGATGCTTGGCCTACGTAGAACGAATCACACTTGGTACACTCCAAGCGGTACACACAGCTCTTGGAGGTACACGAGCAGGCTAAAAGTGTACAAACAGTCATGATAAATTGTGCACATGACTTCATTATCCTAGGCCCGCTAATAATAAGTAACTTAAATAAAAGATACATGTTAAACTTGGTTCACAATATATATATATATATATATATAAAGATTTCACATAAACAAGTGAAATAAAATCAATGATCAAACCACAACTTGAAATGAGAAAACAAGACTAAGATCTTTCAACCGTAACAAGCAGTCTTCGTCAAAGTCAAAAACCCAACTGACCAAAAACAGTTGGGTTTTTGACTCTGACTAAGACCGCTTGTTACGGTTGAAAGATCTTAGTCTTGTTTTCCCATTTCATATTGTGGTTTGATAATTGATATATATATATATATATATATATATAGTTCACACAGGAAAGAGAAAAACAAATAAAGACACACACAAAAGACTCACAACGATATTTCGACAGTCGTCGTCATCGGGCAGAAGTAGTCCCTTTGAGTAGCTGAAGGTAACTGAGTGGTAGGCCGAATGCGACAAACACGCACGCACTCTGCTGGCCGCCCTAGGTAAGCTACTAACTACAGAGAGAAAAATAACTAAAAAGAACAAATAAAAGCAAATAAAAATAACAGAAGGAGAAGAATAGTAAATGAAGCAATAAACAATTTTTTAAAAAAAAAATAAAAAAAATTAATAAAAAAAAATTTTAATTAACGGTACAAGTTAAGGCCAGGAGGAGAGCGAGCTTTGAGAAGACAGATAATTGCCTCCTCTGAAGCTGTTAAAGTAACCCGAGAAGACGGAACAGGGATATGATAAGAACTTGGACCCGGAAGATTAAAATCCAGTCCATGGGAATTAGAGTGGATAGCAATAGGAAGGTTTTTGTGTTGACCAACGGAAGCCCTGTGACCATTCATACGTAAGTTGAGCTGCGTAGAGGCCATACCAACGTAGAATGCATCACACTGGGTGCAGTCCAAACGGTAAACGCAATTAACCGTGGTGCATGAGGTGTGGGGAGGACAAGGGTAGTTAATGTTGCTATGGGAGGAAGTGAAAAAGGGATTAGGGTTTATGATAAGACAGGTTTGGCATCTGCTCCGTCCGCACTCCACCATTCCCCTCCCAAGTGCAGGGTTCAAGGGAGAGTGATGGGAGAAAATGCCTCTGACGTTCGGTGGTTTGCGATATGATAAGGAGGGGGCTTCAGGAAAAATAGATGAGGTAGAAGGAGAAGAGGAGAGCAATGGGAACAACTCCTTAATGACCGAGCCAATCCTATGAGCCCCAGGGAAAAACGTTGATATCAGGAAAACACTATCAGTGTGGTCTTTTCTCTCTACGTGCCGGTGAACTATTTCAGCCGGCACGACACGGCTATCAATGACATTGGAAGGGTAGCCACGATCAACTAATTTTTCCTTTAAACAGTTAATATGGGAACTACTGTTTTTCAAGTTATTACAAATCTTGTGGATGCGGATGGAAAGGGATCTGGGGATTGCTTTTTTGATGTGGATGGAATGGCAACTACTGTAGTGTAGCGCAAAAATATATATATATATATATTTATATACATTTCACTTAAAATTCGAAAAAAACGATCCAGACTAAACGAAAATCAGCTCTAAAACGAAGAAAAGCAACCCGAAAGTCTCTTACACACAGTGAAAGAGACACACTTACAAAATCATATTTCTGGATATCCGTCTTCAGGAGAAAATATCAATAAAAAGAGTTAAAACAAAAAATAAAAAAGAGTTAAAAAGGGTTGCCGGGACGGTTTCCTGCCGTTGTGTTTCCGGCGTGCTTGGTCGCCCATTTCTGTCTCCTCCTGAAGAAGGAGAACCATTGCATGGCGACCGGCAATACTTAGGCATTGAACAATGATGAAATGAATTATTTATATTAGAAATAGGAAAAACCGTCATACCTCGTAAGATGATCCTGGAGTTGGAGCGCTTTCGAACCATGTCCATCTTTGATCGCAACAAACCTATTGAGCTGTTATATAGGGGGTTGGTTATCTGTTAAGTCCACTGCTTTACTGACATTATTATTTTGATTTTATTTTGTTACTTTGATTATTTAGTTTTTATTTATTATCTAGTTTGGGTTTTCTATATTTTTTAACTTCGTCATCTTGTCTGTCCAGTCGTCTTTTTATTTTTATTAGTGTTTTACATTAAATATGGGATTGGTAATTTATTTGTTCATTTAATTTTCCCTCATTTTTATGGATATATATTTATATCTGTTCAGTTAGATTGAGTTTCTGTCCTTTCTGTAGTAAGTCCATTGTATTTTCTAACCTGTCTATAGATAAAAACTAAAAATCAAAAATAACTAAATAAAATCAAAGTAATAATATCAGGATAGCAGTGGACTATCTTGTTATAACCGTGTATTTTCATGAAATTACACGGCGATACTAACGCCATCTCTTGGTCTTTTCATGACATTACACGGCGATTCTAACGCCATCTCTTGATCTTTTCATGAAATTACACGGCGATTCTAACGCCATCTCTTGCTCTTTTCATGAAATTACACGGCGATTCTAACGCCATCTCTTGCTCTTTTCATGAAATTACACGGCGATTCTTACGCCGTCTCTTGGTCTTTTCATGAAATTACACGGTGATTCCTACGCCATCTCTTGGACTTTTCATGAAATTACACGGCGATTCTTACGCCATCTGTTGGTCTTTTCATGAAATTACATGGCGATTCCTACGCCATCTCTTGGTCTTTTCATGAAATTACACGGCGAATCCTACGCCATCTGTTGGTCTTTTCATGAAATTACACGGCGATTCTAACGCCATCTCTTGGTCTTTTCATGAAATTACACGGTGATTCTAACGCCATCTCTTGGTCTTTTCATCAAATTACACTGCGATTCCTACGCCATCTGTTGGTCTTTTCATGAAATTACACGGCGATTCTAACGCCATCTCTTGGTCTTTTCATGAAATTACACGGTGATTCTAACGCCATCTCTTGGTCTTTTCATAAAATTAAACGGCAATTCTAACGCCATCTCTTGGTCTTTTCATGAAATTACACGGCGATTCTAACGCCATCTCTTGGTCTTTTCATGAAATTACACGGCGATTCCTACACCATCTCTTGGTCTTTTCAATATTTTTTCATTTGAGTATCGTGCCGTCAGTCGTCGCGCGAGACTTGTCCGGGTACGGCGATATCCTGGACCTTCGGTGATACTGAGAGCAAACCCTGCTGGAAATTTTTTCTTAATTTTTTTCTTAATTAGTCGAGAGAGAGCGCAATAGAGCGTTGAACACTTTTTAGTGAGTTGTCATCTGGAGCTTTTTACTTTTGGAGCATTGTGAGAAGTTTTTAACCCTCACCACTTTCTGGGTCTTCAGCGGTTTTTTGCGTTTTTCCAATTTCTCCCCCCCCCCCTTATTTTTTCATACCTGGCCCATATCCAATTTTATTTTGTTACCCCCCCTGATAGTTCCCCATCATCTCCGGCCCTCTGGGCCAATCCCCTAACCCAGAAAATTTCTGGATTGAACTTTGACCCTAGCTTTGAACCCGTTTATCTCGGCTCCAGGTGAAGCTACAGGCACGGGGAAAACGCCATTTTAATCAGGAGTGCAAGGAGTATCCGACGGCATGGGAAGCCGAACACAAATCGAATAGAAAACCTCCTCCAGGAGCGAGGACCAGATGAGAAAATCTCCTACGGCAAGTTAAGCGGAGGATAAGGTGCGAAGCCCTACTAAGGTTGCCAAACCCCGGGCGAGGGGAGCAGATGGGAAGTATGTGAGGACGTCAATGGGCAATCCCTCGTCCGCTCCCACGGATATGTTGAGGAGACAATCCGCCGACAAGAAGGTAGCAAGTAAGTTAAGGAAGCTATGTGTAGCGCCAAGAAGGAATTTTTTCTGAGTGAGTGTTATCCTTTTCCTGCCTTCTGTACTCTGTTATAAGTTTGCTATGAATGTATATTGAGAAAAAATATATTAGTAATTAGCCAGTTTACATACTCAAATCGAAGTCAAAGCCAGCTATTCAATATAATTCAACTCTTTTATAGTTGGGAGCTTCTAATTTTTGAAAATAATAAATATGAAC
Organism: Hermatobates lingyangjiaoensis; assembly: GCA_026182355.1. NCBI lineage: Eukaryota > Metazoa > Arthropoda > Insecta > Hemiptera > Hermatobatidae > Hermatobates > Hermatobates lingyangjiaoensis. Next base: position 202,167 of record JAPFBL010000382.1, read on the forward strand.
TATTAGACTAGAATTGTAAAAAAAAACTGGATATTTCTCAACAAACATAAGTCCTCTTTCTTTAGGAAAGAGTCCATTCATTACATTTCAATATCATGGAAAGGTACTACATTCACAATGATTATGTAATTGTAACTGATATTAAGTTTTCCTCAAGAGTGCAATATATAGATTTATTAAAGCATTTTATAAGACAAATCCATCATACCATGGAAGACGAAGGTAATTTATTTATGTTTATTGGCGGTGATTTTTTTACATGTAACAATATTATTCTTCTTACATCTCATATAAGTCAATAAACTATTTAAATTGTTCATTTTATAAATATCAATTTTATCAAAGTGGATTCGCCCAAAAAATTTCTAAGTCAATGTAAACAATGTAAAATAATATAAAAAATTCGACAAGTATAGCATGTGATCCCTCAGTCTAGGATAAACAAACAGTTTTTATAGCGTTATTGCTCTTTTCCGTAATTGAAACATCATGATTTTTTTTTTATGAATTGTTAATTTTTTGTTCCATTTTTGGTCAAATTTTCATTATTATTTAATGAGCCGTTTAGCGTCAAAAAAAAACATTTTCTGAAAACAGAAATCGTACTGTAACGCCCCATTAGCGAATGTAATTTTGAAAAAAAATATCTCAACTCATTCTCCACATAATGTTCTATTTATAGGCATAGTTTCATTTTGATCCGTCAAACAATATGGCTTGTATTGCTCTCACAAGGTTTGAGATTAAATTATAAGTCAAAATTTTTACATTTTATTGAAAAAAAATATTTCTTGTTGTTTTAAAATTCTGAATATATTTTTCTTTTGTTCCATTTGTAACCTCAAAGGTAATGTCAAAATTTCAAAACTGTAGGGTTATCAGTTTAGGAGAAATAAATGTTTAAAAAAAAACGGTTTTTGGCAAAAAAAGTGACTTTCTCATCATGCATAATTCTTCCCAAACTATAGGGATCTTCGTCTTTATGGGGCCAATTTTTGTGTAAAATATCAACTTGATCCATCAAAGATTCTGGACCGTAGTGTGATAACAAGCAATGCTAACACACTCAGCAACCCACCCACCCACCCACCCACCCACACACACACAGACATCATCGTAAAAATGTCATAAAACGACTTCTGGGACCTCAAAACATGTAATTCCGTCAAAATCTCGAGATCGAATTTTTTCACGATCACTATAGTTTACTTATATAGTAAAGTAAAAGTTAATGAAATAGTCTCCAGATATAGAAATTTAATCGAATAAACAACGCGTTTCGAACACACAATGTTCTTCTCTTTGTTTGTTTCACTCTTTTCTTGATATTATCAATTAATAATTTTGTATACCTTAAAGAACTTGATATGCCATAAATAGTTTTGATTTCTTCTTCTACAAACTCTGCACTGCACATTTTGAATGCTCTCAAAAACTTACAACTAAGAGCAGATTTCTTAACTTGAGCAGAGAAGAAGTGAACATAGGATGATACATTTGTTGATTTTCTATAAGCACGGTACTTTAATTCATTATCCATCCAATGTAGAAGTACATCCAAAAAAGGAAGTTTATTATTATTTTCATATTCTACTGTAAATTGTATGGATGTTCAATGTTGTTAAGAAATATTATTGAATAGCCTCTAATTAAATTTAATAGATCTAATATTATAAACATTAGTAACGGTCTCTTCAAACTTGATACTTTCGTCACGAGGGCAATAGCCTCTTCAAAGAGGGTTGACAGCTAGCGGATAGTTTTTTACTTTTTCTTACTGTACTCCTTTGTTTCCCCAAACATCCCTTTCTGGACATTAGTCCTTTCCTGTGCTTTCACTCATTTAAAATACCACTCTTCCCTCCCACTCTTCTCAACTCCTCACCAGATGTTTTCTGCATCTAGTGTTCAGTTGGTTTTTTGACTCTGACGAAGACCACTTGTTACGGTTGAAAGATCTTAGTCTTGTTTTCCCATTTCTTATTGTGCTTTGATCATTGATATATATATATATATATATATATATAATGTGTTTTATTACCAACTCCAAAGACTAATAATTTTCCTCTTTGTTTAATTAATCACCCTGAAGATGACTGGAAGCCAGTCGAAACATGTCGGTTATAACTTAATTAACATTCTCCAACGTTTGGATGAAGGAAAGAAGAAGGTATTCAGAAACCTTGAAAAACTAGTGAAGAAAATGACATCAGCGAAATACGGTCAGCTGTTCAACGAAATATATATATATATATATAAGTTACGCGTGTCCGGGTAATGAATAGGTTTTTAAAAAAAAGGAATTTAAATAAACTAGCTCGCACGTGATTGAAGACAAGAATCGAGTTTATTAGTCAGCTCCTTCTGTTTATAGGAGAGGCAATGTTGATACGGACTTCAACCCTCTAGTCTCTCGCTGGCCGGCGTCTCTCGCGGGCCGGCATTACTGCCCCCTCCCAGTCCTTATCAACAATGCTCTCCGTACAAGTGTCTGAGTTATATCATAAAATAACAAAACAAGACTTGACTCTAAACATAAGAAATGAATATAATGTTTTAACATTCAAAAATAAAATGACGTCCACACAAGTAACTGAATTAACATTGTTTATAGAAATTACAGAAATAACAAAAGATGAACTTCTATGATTATTTGTACAAAACAAAAATAACAAAATTAACAAAGGTAAACACACATAACTACACTATATCGTTCGCACCATTGGTGGGATTTTCCTTCTCACCCGTCGCAGTTCCTGAAAATGAACTATTTCTTGTTTCAGGGTGTCCGTTCCTATCCTCCATATCTGTGCTCTGTACCGTGGTAACGTTGCGAGTACTTCGTATGGCCCTACGTATCTCGGGTCCGATTTCCTTCGCTTCGGCCTATTCAGTTTATATACGAAGTCCCCTTCTTGTATCAACCCTACTGCTTCTTCTGCTTTCCTTTGATTATATTGCTTGGTCCATCTTTCTTTTGCTGCTTTGACTCTATTATGTAACCTTTGTGGATCCGCTTCCTTTTTCCGCAATTCAAATGGTGTTGCCTCTGTGGTCGAGTGAATACTACTGTTGTATGCTAGGACCGCTCTGGCCATTGCCACATGACCCTTTATGTTTTTTGCATCAGCCAATAACTGCAAGTGTTCCGTTAGAGTGTTATGTAGTCTCTCTATTGCTCCGTGGGACCTTGGATGACCCGGTGTACACCAATGGGGGTTTATATTGAATTCTTTTAACAGGGTTTTTATTTTAACGTTGTTGAACTCTCGCCCTCTGTCCATATAGATCGTTCTCGGGCAGTCAAACGTGGCCAAATACGACAGCAATGCCTCTTCTGTACTTTCACTTGATTTACTTGTTAGTGGCCATGCTGAGGCTAACTTCGTTAGTCTATCTATTGTTGTTAAATATTTGTTTCCGTCGTATGTAAATATATCAATTTCTAGCTCCTCAAAGGGTCCCTCGGGCGTCTGACTTTGTAATAATGGAGGTACAAGTGGTACTCTTTCATACTTCCTCCTTTTGCATATTTCACAGTCCTTTATCACTTGGGCTATCCTCTTGCCCATTTGGAGCCAGTAATGCGACCTCTGTAGATGTTTAAGGGTCTCTGTGACACCACGATGGTTGGTTTTTCCCCTGTGATAATTTAGGATGACCTCTTTCTGCTGCTCTTCGTCTTCTACCGTTTCTACCTGGTTCTTACAGATTATGAAATGAGCTCCTTGTCTCAGCTCTCTTTCCTGAATTAGTCGGAGTAGTCTATTTTCAAGTTCTTGTGATTCTATAAAGAAATGGTATACCTTTCCTGGCACTGTTAGTTGGTTTATGACTGTACTTAATTGTTCGTTGTTCGCTTTCGTTCCTCCTGTAATAATATTTATTTTTAAGTGGCCATATTTGTGCAATTGGGTGTTTATTATTTCTTCTGTGTCGTCTTTTATAATTATTTGATTTCTCTTGTTGTTTATTATATCCTGACTAATCTCAGCTTCCGGTCCATTTCGTTGTTCTTGGTCTTCATCTGCGTCTGGTGTCCAGTTGGCGAAGAACTCTCGCACGTCCCTGGAGGTACTTGGCTCTCTCGTACTACTTCTCGTAATGACGTTGACGTTTCTGGACAAACAGTCGGCTACTTGATTATCAACGCCCTTTACGTGCTGGACCCTGAAGTTGTATGCAGCTATCCTTTCTTTCCACTTTGCTATCCGGGCTGACGTCTCCTTTAAATTCCCGATCCACATTAGGGGCCTATGATCTGTTCTAATAGTGAACTCAGCCGCAAAAAGGTAGGGTCGGAAATGTTCTACAGTCCACACTATGCCTAACATTTCCCTTTCTATTGTGCTATACCTTTTTTCTGCTGGTGATAATTTTCTGCTGGCGTAGGCTATTGGTCGCTCTCCCTGGATAGTTTCCTGCATCAAGACTCCCCCGATAGCTTCTTGACTGGCATCTGTCATTACAATGAATGGTTTGTTTAGGTCAGGAAATTGGAGCAACAGCGGGCCCCGCAACGCCTTCTTACACTGCTCCACTGCTTCTCTTAGATCTTCTGTTTGTATAAACTTCTTTCCTTTCTTTAAACTGTCCGTCAAGGGGTTCGTGATTGCTGCAAAGTCCTTTACGTACCTTCTATAGAAACCTATCATACCTAGAAAAGCCCTGATGTCTTTGGGTCCCTTTGGATAGGGTAATCGATCTATTGCTTCAACCTTCTTAGGGTCGGGTCTTACTCCTTCACCTGAGATAAGGTGCCCCATAAATCTAACCTCTTTTTGATATAAGCGGGTTTTATCCATCGCTACCTTTAAGCCAAAGTCCCTTATTCTTTTCAGCACCCTTGTAACATGTTCCTTATGCTCTTCTATTGACTTACTGAACACTATGATGTCATCCATGTAGATTTGCGTAAAGTCTTCTCCCAGTCCTTCAAGCAGTTCATCCATGAGGCGTTGGAACGTGGAAGGCGCATTCTTTAGGCCAAAGGGCATCCTCAAAAATTCGAAGTGGCCTCTATCGAACGTAAAGGCCGTCTTCTCGACATCTCTCGGGTGCATCCTAATCTGGTGATACCCGGCCTTGAGGTCGAAGGTACTGAATACAGTTGCTCCTGCCATATGGTCGAGTATGTCTTCTATCCTTGGCAGAGGGTATCTTTCAAGCTTAGTGTACTTATTTAACTCTCTAAAATCTACTACCAACCGGTATTTAGGGGGTTTACCCTCCTCGACCTTTTTCGGGACCAGCCAAATAGGGCTCGAAAATTGCGACTTAGACCTCTGTATTATGCCCTGGTCCAGCATTTCCTTTATTTGCTCCTGCATTATCTTTTTCAATTGGTGTGGGTACCTTCTAGGTTTCACGTAAACAACTGTACCTTCAGGGAGTTCTATTTGGTGTTTGACCCTACCTGTAGCTGATAACCTCTGTCCTTCACTATAGAATACTTTTTCAAATTCTTTCATTAATTCACTCACCTGATGTTCTCCTGGTATCACTTTTCCACAGTTTACCGTTATTCTCTTCCCTGGTTTAACTCTCCCTTCCACGAAGTATTTCCTTTTTCCTAGTTTAATGTCCCACTTCCCTCTTTTACACTCAGGTTTTGCATTGATTCTCTCCAAAAAGTCGCACCCTAGAATAACTCCATATTTCTGGGTCTCTAAGTGGGTCACATGCACTTTCATCTCCAAGGTCTCTCCTATTAATTCTCCCATCTCTACCTGTAATTCGCCTACCAGGCTCTTCCTTCCTGCCATGGTGACCAAGGTGCAGTTGCACGGTGTCAGCCCTGAATAATTGTCCATCCTTTTTGCCACTTCATTGTCCATAATTGTGCTATCTGACCCTGTATCTACCAAACACTTAGTCTTCCATTTGGGAAAAAAAAATATAGGGAGCTTACCTCTTATGCTATTCCTCTGTTGCTCGCCTATATACCTCTCGCCTAACCTTCAATCCTTCTTCCTCTTCTCTCGAATAGCGATCCTCCCACCACGAGTCTCTTCCAGTGAAGGCCACTTCCCTCGCTCGTACCAGCGCTCGTGTCGTTCTATCGATGTCTCTTGCTCCGACCCTGTTGACTCTGATGAACTCCCGTCCTCTGAAGAGCCTTCCCCTTTTTGTCTTCTCCTGCCCCACATCTTCTCCCGCCGGGTTGTGTTAACTTCCATGGGCTCATCTCTTGGTGTTGGTCTATACTGTTTCGTTCGTGGTCTCTCCTTGCGATATAAATACGGACACTCTCGCGCGAAGTGACCGAGTTCACCACACTCCCAACATCCTCTTCTTACTGGCTTCTCTCTTCGCTTGTAGCCTCCCACTGCCTCATAGCTGTTCCTCCTGGCTTGAGATCTTCTCTCTTCAAAACGTCCCCGTGGCTTCCTCTCCTGTGAATACCTCCCTTGTCCTCGATCCTCATAGGCTCTTGCTCTGAATTGCCTATCCTGAGGTACTCTCCTCCTGGTCACAACTGCCCATCCTCCTTCTGACTTCCCTCTGTATATAACACCGTTATCTTCTCGGTCCATTTCTTCCTCCCGGATGGCATTAATTGTCTCCTCGAGACTAGTGGGCTTCATGATACGGAGGGCCATTCTCACTCGTTCTGGAGCTGCCTTGAGGAGAATTTCACTGGCTATCTCTTCATATATCGTCGTTCTCCATTTCGCTTCTTGACTGTCTGTGCACTTTTCATTTATCTTCATAGTTAATTTCCTTGTCGCATCCCCCAATCTGCGCCCGAACTCAGCGCAGGTCTCACCATTCTCCTTCCGCATTTCAAAAATTTTTAGCGCACTTCTAGCTACAGGCTTTGCGGCTCCAGCATATCTGTCCTTAAGGGCTGCTCGCACCGCACTCCACTCCGCACAAAACGTAAGTCCTAACTCCAGCATCACCGTAAGGCTGACCCTGGCGAGGAAGTAGGTCTTGATGTTCTTGTCTGTAGCTGGGTCTAGTTGAGTTGTGACTAACTGCTCGTTGATGCAGTCCATTCTCTCTATGAACAAGTCCAACTCTCGAGCATCACCCTCGAACCTCTTTATCGAATCTAATAGGTTCATCAGGTACCCTGCTTTTGCTACTCTCGCTTGTTCTATTTTCACTGCGAGCCTAACATCGGCTCCTGTTGTCTGTTTACTCGTCATGTTGGTTTCTACACTGGACACAACACTACACTATTAAACAGTTGGCGAATGATCCCGGGTTTCGGCACCAGTTACGCGTGTCCGGGTAATGAATAGGTTTTTAAAAAAAAGGAATTTAAATAAACTAGCTCGCACGTGATTGAAGACAAGAATCGAGTTTATTAGTCAGCTCCTTCTGTTTATAGGAGAGGCAATGTTGATACGGACTTCAACCCTCTAGTCTCTCGCTGGCCGGCGTCTCTCGCGGGCCGGCATTACTTATATATATATATAATATATATATATATATATATATTGGTGTATTTCGGCAGCAAGTCCTCTTTCAAGCATGTATTATTGAATTTGATAGCAGATTCTGCATTCACGATGTTCCTACTTATAGCTTCTATTTTCCTTACAATTTTCTTTTGAGAAGGTGATAATTGCCAAAGCAAACTAGCATACGACATTCAGAAGGCTGAAACACTAAATAAACACTTCACTGGGGATAACTATATTTAATTAAACACTACACTAGATTAAACTAAGATAACAAGCTTTCGGCCCCATGGGTCATCATCAGGTTCTTAAACTACTTATATTAACTAAATTCAGTTGGCATTTAAACGCCAAAGTAGTTAGTAATATGTATATTTAGTTAATATAAGTAGTTTAAGAACCTGATGATGACCCATGGGGCCGAAAGCTTGTTATCTTAGTTTAATCTAGTGTAGTGTTTAATTAAATATAGTTATCCCCAGTGAAGTGTTTATTTAGTGTTTCAGCCTTCTGAATGTCGTATGCTAGTTTGCTTTGGCAATTATCACCTTCTCAAAAGAAAATTGTAAGGAAAATAGAAGCTATAAGTAGGAAGATCGTGAATGCAGAATCTGCTATCAAATTCAATATATATATTGATAAACGTATCGACCGTGGAATAGAAACAAAACTAAAAACTGACCGAGTTCTGATGTTTTATGCATCAGAACTGACCGAGTCCCGATAAACTTTAGTTTTGTATATATATATATATATATATATATATATATATATATATATATATATATATTAGTGTACGTTGGTAGCAGTCCTTTGGATATACATGCTTTGTTAAACACGACAGAGTAGTTTCTGTCTATGAGCTTCTTCTCGAGAACTTCGATTTGCCGAAAAACAGTTTTTTTGTTCTAACAACGAAAAAACTGTTTTTCGGCAAATCGAAGTTCTCAAGAAGAAGCTCATAGACAGAAACTACTCTGTCGTGTTTAACAAAGCATGTATATATATATATAACTGAAATAAACAGGACATAAAAAACGAAAACACTTACTGGGATCAATATTTGGAAATGAAGTTCGTCATCAGGAAGAGACTGGAAGAGAAGAAGAGGTACGTGTGTTCACAAGACGTACAAAAACTCAAGTTTGTTTTTGTAAATATCTACACTCTGATATGGAACATCTTTCTTTTACGTCAATGAGTTTTCTGATTTTTCTCTTGACAATGGAAGGGTTCCTAAATTGATCGAGTAGCAAGCTGGTAGGTTTTTAGAATAATATTTCTCACAATCTTTGTTTTATTATCATATTTCATGTCAATTGCTTTGAAGAAGTCTATTGCCCATCAATTGGTGGAAAATCATAGATCCATCATTTGAAAATTAATGACTGCATTGAGCTAAGAGAATTTACTTATTTAATGTTTGTAAACATAAATTGTTTGTAATTTCCAAAAAAAAAAAGGTGCATTGAGCGGATATTTCTGCCAATAAGTATAATGAAAATGCAATAGGATTTCTTTAGGGTTGGCGAGGGAACATGTTTTTGTCAAAGGTTGTAGAAGTGGTGTGGAAAGGGACCCAGGGTTGTCATTGATAAAGGGAGGCGGCGGTGACCTTGGGTCGGTACTCGCCGAGGGTGGGAGTGCGAGTAGCCGGGCTTCATTCACTGCCACCAACTCAATGGAACCCCCTCAATGGGGGCCGACCAGACAGAGAAAGGAAATACCCCCAGGGTCACCTGTTTACGCCAGTCCACACCTTCAACCCATCTCTTTCTCCTACCCACGGCAAAACCTCTGACAACACTCATTCACCTTTTATTTATATCAACTAACCCTATAAATAATAATGCTTTTTTTTTTCGTTAATTATTATAATAAATTACGAAATTTCTCCTACTTGATTCAATAAGAAATAAGAAATGATTAAATTCCTTTCATTTCCTTTGTTTCCTAAACCCCACACTTACAATCTTTTAGCGCTGTTCTAGTATCAACAAGTGTGACTCATTTGTTCTCTGGAGCCCGTTTTAGTTTCAGGCGAGCCACATTACCTGCGAGTCTTAACCTGTTAACTGCTTTTGACGAGTATACACGTCAATCTAAATTTCAATTGCACTGCGTTTGAAGTGTATACACGTTATAAGGTAAATGTTTATGAATCAATTAAGAGGAGATTTCAAAAAATAAATTTTACAGTTAACAGGTATTTCAATTGCACTGCGCTTGACGTGTATACACGTTATAAGGTAAATGTTTATGAATCAATTAAGGGGAGATTTCAAAAATAAATTTTACAGTTAACAGATATTTCAATTGCACTGCGTTTGACGTGTATACACGTTATAAGGTAAATGTTTATGAATCAATTAAGAGGAGATTTCAAAAAATAAATTTTACAGTTAACAGATATTTCAATTGCATTGCGTTTGACGTGTATACACGTTATAGGTAAATGTTTATGAAGCCTTGAAAAAATAAATTTTACAGGTATTTCAATTGCACTGCGATTGGCGTGTATACACGTTATAAGGTAAATGTTTATGAATCAATTAAGAGGAGACTTCAAAAAATAAATTTTACAGTTAACAGGTATTTCAATTGCACTGCGTTTGACGTGTATACACGTTATAAGGTAAATGTTTATGAATCAATTAAGAGGAGACTTCAAAAAATAAATTTTACAGTTAACAGGTATTTCAATTGCACTGCGTTTGACGTGTATACACGTTATAAGGTAAATGTTTATGAATCAATTAAGAGGAGATTTCAAAAAATAAATTTTACAGTTAACAGGTATTTCAATTGCACTGCGTTTGACGTGTATACACGTTATAAGGTAAATGTTTATGAATCAATTAAGAGGAGATTTCAAAAAATAAATTTTACAGTTAACAGGTATTTCAATTGCACTGCGCTTGACGTGTATACACGTTATAAGGTAAATGTTTATGAATCAATTAAGAGGAGATTTCAAAAAATAAATTTTACAGTTAACAGGTATTTCAATTGCACTGCGCTTGACGTGTATACACGTTATAAGGTAAATGTTTATGAATCAATTAAGGGGAGATTTCAAAAATAAATTTTACAGTTAACAGATATTTCAATTGCACTGCGTTTGACGTGTATACACGTTATAAGGTAAATGTTTATGAATCAATTAAGAGGAGATTTCAAAAAATAAATTTTACAGTTAACAGATATTTCAATTGCATTGCGTTTGACGTGTATACACGTTATAGGTAAATGTTTATGAAGACTTGAAAAAATAAATTTTACAGTTAACAGGTATTTCAATTGCACTGCGTTTGACGTGTATACACGTTGAAAGCTAAATGTTTATGAATCAATTAAGAGGAGACTTCAAAAAATAAATTTTACAGTTAACAGGTATTTCAATTGCACTGCGTTTGACGTGTATACACGTTATAAGGTAAATGTTTATGAATCAATTAAGAGGAGACTTCAAAAAATAAATTTTACAGTTAACAGGTATTTCAATTGCACTGCGTTTGACGTGTATACACGTTATAAGGTAAATGTTTATGAATCAATTAAGAGGAGATTTCAAAAAATAAATTTTACAGTTAACAGGTATTTCAATTGCACTGCGTTTGACGGTATACACGTTGAAAGCTAAATGTTTATGAACCAATTAAGAGGAGATTTCAAAAAATAAATTTAACAGTCAACAGGTTAAATCAGGAGTGGGGAACCTGTGGTCTTAAGGTCGCATGTGGCCTTTTAAACCATGATATGCGGCCTTAAGGTCACATGTGGCCTTTTGAACCATCATATGCGGCCTTAAGGTCGCATGCGGTCTTTTGAACCATGATATGCGGCCTTTGCGGTTGGTTGAGAAAAGTGTTTCAAAATATAAGGAATTACAATTATGGTAATAAAGGCAAATAAAGTTAGCATTTAGGAAGAAGACCATTCATCAATCATTACTTGATAAGCTTTTAGAAAATCATTTTCTTGAGTTAACAGAGGTAATAAATGAAGGCAATGAGGACACTGCTGAATCTTTTGAAAGACGCAAAACAGTTTTAGATGCACTCATCAAGTAATATAAATGATAGATTCATGGGTTTTACAACAGAACTATTATATAAGAATTTGCTTATCCATTCATGGTAGCCTTTTGGGGAAGTGGACGAAGCTAAAATGGCCTTTACTCCAAGAAAGGTTCCCCACCCCTGGGTTAAATATTACTTCACTAAACTTGACACTGCACAGACACCGACCTCTCAGCTTTGCGTTCTCTTCCAAGTACAGTACACAAGTTTTTTTTTTTCAATCTCCATATAAAACAACTAGAGCAACTAGAGCTCAACTGGTGTTTGCCGGAACACTCACATCCGCAAAATATTCCTTAGGATTCTTCAAATACAACTGAAATAAGCTAATCTTTAATTGACGTCAAGATTTTAATGGAATTACATGTTTTGAGGTCCCAGAAGTCGGTTTTATGAAGTTTTTTCGATTATATTTGTCTGGGTGGGTGGTGAGTATGTGTATTCAAAGTTTGTGGTCACGCTACGGTTCAGGATCATTGTTGGATTAAATTGATATTTTACACTAAAAGGGTCCCATATTGCAGATGTGAAACACATTCTAGGATCAATTATACTTGAGGGAGAGTTCACTTTTTTGCCAAAATGTGACTTCAGATAACATTTTTTTCTTCTAAACTACTAATTCCAGAGTCACGAAATATTGGCATTATTTTTGAGGCTACAAAGGCAATAAACGAAAAAATCCTCCAATTTTTTAAAATAGAAAATTTTTTTCAATAAAATATAGAATTTTGACTTTAAACAAAGCTATAAAAAAAAAACTGAATATTGATCCTGGACTTATGGTTTACTTGCTGTACTTGTGGTATTTGTTTATATTGATTTAAAATTTTTTCGAGTGAGAATCCATTGAAATAAAATTGATGTTTATTGGTATAATGAAAAAAATTGAAATGATTTAATGTCTTATATGAGTTATAAAAACAGTAATCTTGTATCTCATATACGTCATTGAATGACTTATTTGAGATATAAGTTCCATATATCTCTTAGAATGAGACATGTATTATATGAGATATATTAGTGGTTGGTTTTTATTTTGGGTAAGGAACGCTACAAAAAAATGTTGAGCATTTGTGAAATTCCAACTTATTGATATCATGTTCTTAGGTGACTGTAACTACAATATCAAACAAAACAATTTATTGTGTTGTTATTTAAGTCCATATAAGTTTTATTCATTATTAGAAGGAGACTTAGCAACAACTATTTGAGATAATCGGTTAGTTTATATATATATATATATATATATATATATATATATAAAGATTTTACATAAACATGTGAAATAACAATCAATGATCAAACCACAATATGAAAATGGGAAAACAAGACTAAGATCTTTCAACCGTAACAAGCGGTCATCGTCAGAGTCAAAAACCCAACGGGATGATGTTTTTGACTCTGACGAAGACTGCTTGTTACGGTTGAAAGATTTTAGTCTTGTTTTCTCATTTTCATATTGGTGTTTGATCATATATATATATATATATATATATAAACCAATATAAGTGATATTGGACTGACTATAACAGGAAGTTCAATTTTCAACCATTTCAATAGAAATTCATAATAAGTTGAGTGTAGACCACTCCAGATATTGATGAGAAAGGGGAGAACCAAAACGTTTCCACTCACAAAAAAGATTTTATCAAACGACGAGGCATTTTGAACTCTTAGTGTTCATCATCAGGTTATAATTGACTCAATAAGGTGATATTGACTGTTTAAGTAGTCAAAAGACACTTACTTCTTGTGTGTGGTGACTTAGTGTTCATCATCAGGTTACAATTGACTCAATAAGGTGATATTGACTGTTAAAGGAGACAAAGGACACTTACTTCTTGTGTGTGGTGACTTAGTGTTTATCATCAGGTTACAATTGACTCAATAAGGTGATATTGACTGTTAAAGGAGACAAAGGACACTTACTTCTTGTGTGTGGTGACTTAGTGTTCATCATCAAGTTACAATTGACTCAATAAGGTAATATTGACTGTTAAAGGAGACAAAGGACACTTACTTCTTGTGTGTGGTGACTTAGTGTTCATCATCAGGTTACAATTGACTCAATAAGGTAATATTGACTGTTAAAGGAGACAAAGGACACTTACTTCTTGTGTGTGGTGACTTAGTGTTCATCATCAGGTTACAATTGACTCAATAAGGTAATATTGACTGTTAAAGGAGACAAAGGACACTTACTTCTTGTGTGTGGTGACTTAGTGTTCATCATCAGGTTACAATTGACTCAATAAGGTGATATTGACTGTTAAAGGAGACAAAGGACACTTACTTCTTGTGTGTGGTGACTTAGTGTTAATCATCAGGTTACAATTGACTCAATAAGGTAATATTGACTGTTAAAGGAGACAAAGGGCACTTACTTCTTGTGTGTGGTGACTTAGTGTTCATCATCAGGTTACAATTGACTCAACAAGGTAATATTGACTGTTTAAGGCAGTGGTTCTCAACGTGGTCCACATGGACCCCCAGGGGTCCACAGAGGATTACTGGGGGTCCATGAGGAAAGTAGTATTCTGAAGGTCCATGACACGTGGTTAGAGCTCTATGTTAAGTTTAAATGAATTTATCAGCAAACAAAAAATAAACCAAATCGTAGTAAGCTTTGGCCGTACAATATTCACACATAATTAAAATATAAGGCCTAATATCCTCGTCAGTTTGTTAAAATGTTCCAATGTTTTAAAATTTTCTATTGCACTTCTCTTTATGGTACATTCAAAATTGATTCTGTTACAATTTATTTTAGGGTACTTTATAAAATGTTAATATAGAAATATTTTGTTATTGTTTTAAAAACATTTTTGTATTTTGGCATGCGTTGTAGATGTAATGAAATTATTTCATAATTAATGATATTCATTTACCTAAAAACAAATATTTATTTATAAATTTGTATAATTATATTTTTTAAGTATCCGGGGGAGTGGGGGTCCACAAGTAGCCCCACAAACAAGAAATGCATCCAAATAGTACAGAATAAATGTGCTCGCCTTATAGCTAGGGCTCCATGGTACGCCAGAAATGTTGATATTCAACATGATTTGAGTTTGGAATCTATCTATTCCTACATTGCTCGACTTGCCAGTAATGAAGACAAAATCTCCTTTCCACCCATCCAAATCTCCTTGTTAGGGAACTAAATCCTACTCTCAACCCTTCCTAATCCACGATCCTCAAAGTTTCCTACTTAAACTAAAAATGATGACCACATGACTCCAAAATTATACACTACCTCAGAGAATGCAAAGCCTGAAGACCAAACGACCACGAAGACGACATATTCCCTTACTGACTGACTCCCCCATTCTTGACACTGTTTACTGACCCAACAACAAACAGCAGGATGAGAAACTAGCAGTAGTGGGCCTCTGGTCCGGAACTGCTATTTACGACATGCACTGTTGTGCATGGTAATATTCGTTGGTCGTTGGTCGTTGGAAGTAGTTTTTAGGGGGTTCACAAGTAGCTTTTAGGGGGTCCACAAGCAAACAAAGGTTGAGAACCCCTGGTTTAAGGAATCAAAAGACACTTACTCGTACTTCTTGTGTGTGGAGGACTTATTGTTTCTTTATGTTTCTAATCATCAGTAAATACCATACAGTAACTGCAAGCGTAGGTGGTAATTAAATAGGATTATTTATTTTTCAAAAACTGCTGTTTTTTAGTAATGTAAATAAATTAAATTTATTTATATATTAAGATAATTAAATAAAATAAAATAACACAAGAAAATTACATGACTAAGAATAAAATATAGATGATAAAATAATTAATTATGCAAATATAATTTAAAAATAAACTGCCTCAATAAATTTTAAAAAAAGTACCATTATTTCTTTGTTTTTTTACAAAGAAATGATAATATTATGTCAGCTCTACCGTATTAATATGCAACATATTAAAAGTTATTTTAAAATAGTATTTAACAAATGACTTAAGTCTTAATTATTAGTCATGGTGATTCATTTGATTTTTTCTTTAAGGCTGTGACAATGATTAAATTTTCCTTAAAAATTCCCAAAATAAACTACATTTTTAAAATTAAAATTAACATTTAACATTTAAAATTAACAGTTTAAAAATTTAAAATTAACTGCATTAAAACGAGACATTGAATTAAATAGCTTGTCAATTAACTTAATAATAAATTTAATTTTAGCAAAGTTGAGTGCTTAATTTTTTTTTTAAAATTTAGTCATATCATTATTGATTTACATGAGAAGTAAATAAAGCTACTAAATTTACTAATATGGTATATATATTACTTTCATTTTTTGTCTTTTTATTTTAAAATTATTTAAAAATGTTTATTTGAAATTAATATCAATTATAAATAATCATTTTTTGTTGAATGCAACTCAATATTTCTAGTTCTATATTTAGTTCATGATTATTTCCTGTATATTGTGGCTACACTGGCTTAATTAAGAGCCAAATCTCTTTTATATTTCTTCAAATCATCATGGCGTTCATTGTTTTTTATAGCTCGAAGCGTTTTTTTACATCAAAGTTTAGAATAAAATGGTTACATATAGCAGTTTAAAAGTGGTTTTATTAATTAGATTATTAGGTGATGCACACGAGTGAAATTATTTTTTTTTATTTGTATAAATGTTTGAAAAGAAAGAAGAAATGAAAAAGCATTACATCAAACAACAAGTTAGTACGCAATTTATAATTTGTCTTCTATTTTTTCACTACAATCAGTTAAATTATGACTTTTAAAAGATACAAATGAAAATAGATTTACAAATAATACACTACATTATAGTAAGGTAACAAAAATATGAAAATCATCTTCCTAATTAGCATAAGAATTATTTCAAGGACTTTTAGAACAGACTTATTAAAATTAATATCCAATTAAAATGTAATTTAAAAACAGTTGTCCCTGCAACAAATAATTTAATATACCTCCATTTAGTTACATCTAACTATTTAGACTATTATATGATTAATTAGATTACTATATATTAATAACAATAGATGCAATTGAAATATATTTTACAATTACAACTAAGTGGAAAATATCAACATTAATAATTATATTTATTGAAAGAAATATCACAAATATTTGTAAGAATATTGTAATAATATCACTAATAATTCAGTTTTTAATGAAATTTTAACTTTTATATTGTTTACAACTTTCTATATAAAGTTGTAAAATAAATTTAACAGTTTAAATAAAATCAATAACAGGATATGAATATGATTTTTTTTTAATCAATGATTCAATGCAAACAATAAGAAACTGCTAATTTAAAACCATTTTCTGTTTTAATCTAATTTTAATAATCTAGCTTAAAGCTATTTTTTTTGTTAAATTCCGCTTAACTTGAATTTATTACATCTTGAAAATAGTTATAAAATAATTATTAAACTCATTTCTGCTTTTAATTTAATAGTTGATAAATAAAGTGATTAATTTTAAACATTATGTAAAAAATCAGAACCTTTCTATGGAGTAATTCCTTAGGTTTCATATTTATAAGTATATTACACTTATTGTGTTTAATTTAGATGTAAATGAATAGTTTAATAATACATTATAATTAATAGATAACTTTATGGATTTAAAATTGAGAGAAATAATTTTAAACATAGAAGATGAATAGTATATTGTTATGTTTTTAATCACATATACTTCTTTATCAGAATATAACTTTTATAGTTTTGATTTAATAACCGTCTTTAAATGGCCCCACTTTTATCAATAAGTACCAATATTGTTTTTCATTGCGCTAGTATTTTGTTTTATATTAAAAAGATGAATATTATTGTTCCTACAATTGAGAAACTGTTTAATTGTGGAATTTAGTTGGGTTATTGACTCTGACGAAGACTACTTGTTGTAGTTTGATCATGGATTGTTATTTCAAGTGTTTATGTGAAATCTTCTTATTTATTTATATACATACATATATGTGACAAATAATATTAAGTAATAAATAAACATAGACTCACATTACGATATTTTGACATCCGTCGTCTACTTTACATCTGACGACGATGGTTGTTGAAATATCGTAGTAAAGTGAGTCTATCTGTAAAGCTGTTCATTGATTACTTAATTTTCTTTATCATAAGTGGTCTGCCCACCGGGATCGTTTTCAATTTCTCTCTCTCTCTCTCTCTCTCGTTATATATATATATATATATATATATATATATATATATATATATATATATATATATATGATCAAACCACAATAAGAAATGGGAAAACAAGACTAAGATCTTTCAAAGGTAACAAGCGGTCTTCGTCAGAGTCAAAAACCCAACTCAGTCAAACCCAGAGTTGGGTTTTTGACTCTGACGAAGACCGCTTGTTACGGTTGAAAGATCTTAGTCTTGTTTTCCAATTTCTTATTGTGGTTTGATCATTGATTGTTGTTTCACGTGTTTATGTGAAATCTTTATATATATATATATATATATATTTGGGGAGCAGGCCTTCATTTATACACGTTTTATTAAAAGTAATGCCCAATGAGTGCAATTAACCAGGGAAATGTTAACAGACAATACTGTAATATTACAACAAGAACATGACCACACCAGATTGCAAATTTTGGAAGCTATCTTGATCCTCGAAAAGCAACCTAGTATTAACAGCCAAGGAGGAGGATTTTCAAGAATTCTAAAATTATATGAAGGCAGTCAGAAGGCGAACCAGTCTGGGAGAGGTATAGAAGTTAATCGATTACCTTCCCAGATACAAATGACGGATGGAAGGTAACCAAGAGCCTGGTGAAACCTCAACATACCTTTACCTTTGATAACCTCCCTAGTTGTGAATATGTGTTATGGACTCGTTATGTTTATTTTAGTTTATTTTAATTGTTATTCACTTTTCGATCATTAATAATTTTATATATTCTTTAACCTTGAAAATGGTCAACGATGACCGAAACATGTCGGTGTATAGTAATAAAAATTTTGGTGAACTTATGTTTTTAGTTCCAGAACCATGGAAGTCAAGTATGAGAACACTTGAAAAACGGATAAGAAAAAGTGTAAAAGTTAAATTGGGCATTACTTTTAATAAAACATATATATATATATATATATATATATATATGTGTGTTCTCTAATCGGGGTTCGGTCAACTTTCCAGGATAAAAAATCAAACTCTCGTTGCCAACGTTTCGGTTTTATTTAAAACCTTTTTCATAGGCAGAAGTAAGAATTTTTTAACTAAGAAAATGAAATTTACATTATTTAAAGGAACAACAATGTTAACCGGACAAAACCATTTCATGTTCTTAGTTCAAAAATTCTTACTTCTGCCTATGAAAAAGGTTTTAAATAAAACCGAAAGGTTGGCAATGAGAGTTTGATTTTTTATCCTGGAAAATTGACCGAACCCCGATTAGAGAACACACCTATTCTATCAAACGGTCGATATATTATTGAATCTGTTATATATATATATATGATCAAACAACAATAAGAAAAGTGGGAAAAAGACTAAAATCTTTCTTTTTTTTTCAATTAATTGGGTTCTTTTAATTGGGTCCCTTTTTGGGTACAGGCTTACTTTTACATTTCAATATTAACATAAAAATTTACAAATGGGCTAGGTTACCCCAGTAGTAGCGTGCTCGCCTCAAGACTGGTAGATTTAATGATTAATATAAGATGTAAGAAAAATAAAATTTTTGTATATACAAAAATTAAAACCAAAATCAAACATATAATTTCTAATGCTTTGCATGGTATGATAGGTTTGTTTAACAAAATCCTGTAATCAATCTGCATGTTGCCATCTTGAATAAAACTTAATATTAGAAGTGAAATCACTTGTATTTATGGACCTTATTATCTTTGGGTATTATCGAATCAAGAAGAATGTACTAATCGAAACAGATACTAATTTTAAGGTGATTTGAAGACACTGAATTTTGTGTTACATGTTTCTGACATTTTTCATGAATCAGGTCGTCAGCTTAATATGACGACCTGATGACTTTTAAGTTATCAGTACTTCAGTACCTCAGACAATGCATAACCACAAGACGACACGGCCACGAATACGACTCTTTCCCCTGACAGACTGAAGTCCCCATCCCCATAGTTGACAATTTTACTGACCTTAACAAAAACTGCACCATAATTGATACCACCTAATTCAATATTTTGCGTCCGTTGGCACCTTTAAACCTGTTTATTGTTTTAACCAGTTAATTCCTTATATAATACTTCAAATAGTATCTACAAATTATTTTTTTTAACTTTTTTTTGTGAATACTTAATTAGTAAAACGTTAAATATCATTATTTTCATAATTAGCAATTAAATAAAACGATTTCACAAACTAATATCAAAAGGATTCATCCAATGACGATTCCTTTAAAAATGACGATTCCTAACCTTCCTGACTTGAAAAGATTTTGAGCAGGTCTTCTGGCGCACTGATGTTTTCTTTCAAAGGACGCATAACCCTATCTTTAAAAGTTTTGCTGCAACGTTTTTTACGAAACAGATGCATCCATCGTATATGATGTTTTCTTTCAAAGGACGCATAACCCTATCTTTAAAAGTTTTGCTGCGAAGTTTTTTACGAAACAGATGCATCCATCGTATATGATGTTTTCTTTCAAAGGACGCATAACCCTATCTTTAAAAGTTTTGCTGCGAAGTTTTTTACGAAACAGATGCATCCATCGTATATGATGTTTTCTTTCAAAGGACGCATAACCCTATCTTTAAAAGTTTTGCTGCGAAGTTTTTTACGAAACAGATGCATCCATAGTATATGATGTTTTCTTTTGAAAGTTGTAAACATTTGTTGTTGTTTAGACGTTGTGTTGAAGATGAATAAATGTATTTAACGTCATCGTATACTGTGTTTTTTACTGCTATGAAGAATTTTTTGTAGGAAATTTCGCCAGTTTTTGGCACACACTTACAAAAAGGTTGCCCTACCCCAGATTTATACAATCTTAAAATATAAAGATTTTATATAACAATAGCTGTTATATATAATAGTTGTTATACATTTTATTTAACAACTCACAGTTCTTGATATTACTAAGTCATAATATCAAGAAAAGTGTATAATAAGAAACTTTTATATGGAAAATATGAAATAAGAAATTTTAATTCTCCAAGGTTAATAATTGAAGGGGGGAAATTCTTTCTGTAGTATAAAAATGCTATAAGGCCTTTTAAATTTCAGAAATAATTAGAAATCAAACTATTTTTCTAATTAAGAACTGTTTATATTTCATATTTCATTCATATTCTTTACAATGTTTAACTTACAATGTAACCTTTGAAAGGTTACTTCCTATATCTACAACTAGCAAACGTGCACGTCTTTGATGGGTATTTTACAAAAATTTAGAGATGACACGTGGTATTTCAAAATATTATTAGAAAAATTGTAGAATAGGACAAAATAATTTATTAGCCCAGTGTTAATTGCATCTGTATACACCAAATTACCTGTCTGTTCTTCAGATGCATGGAAGAACAGAGAGTTTGAACCTCTGACTCTTGAGCAAGCAACATACAGTTGAATATGTAAGAAACACTTGGTCTTACTCACTTCAATTCCTACTGTAGAAAGAGTTTGGCCTGCGACTTATTTACCATCATTGCGAAACAAACACTAACAGGAAATTGCAACCGTTTGGTATGCAATGGTATGCCTGGTATAAACACTGACTCCCCAGTACCATACCCAGTCATGATATCAGCTTCTATGACGTATCTGTGTAAAGCACGAATTCGTAGTCGTGTCTTGAAGCACATTTTTGGCACACTTAAGTTTCGTAACAACATAATTGGTGCCACTACTTTAAGTTTTAAGTCATGAGTAGTCCAGGAGCAGTTACGGAGTCAAAAAATTCAATTAGATAATATACTGCTTCCTTATCACTAATCACTCTGTTTACTGACTTGTAAGTTCTTTCCTCAGCTTGATATAGTGCAAGAATTTTATTGATTTTTCCTGTCTGCTCATTTGTAGGGGTGAGAATTTCTTGTTCATAAATCCAGTTATTCTAAATGGGTGACAGATATTGAACTTCTAGAAACACCTTGTCAATTATCTCTTGCTGGGAACTTAAAAGCAAATGAAATTAAAATCAACTAACAATACATACTCGCTATAACTGTATATTTTCAAAATATACATGTCTGTGAAGTCAGCCAAAGACAGTTTAAAAGTCCATAACTTCGCTTCTACGTTGAATTTCCAATCCATTCAAAGCTTAGATTTAAAGTTAGAATACAACAATTTACAGTCAAAGTTTCAGGTTGCTATTACCTTCTTTTAGCTGAGTTTACTTGTGACAAAAATTTTTTCCTTAAAAGTTCATAACTTCGCTTCTACATTGAATTTTCAATAAATTCAAAGCTTAGATTTTATGTTAGATATACACAAATCTACCGTTAAAGTTTTTTCTCTTATGGTCACTGAGTTTACTTGTGCCAAAAAATTTGGAGTCAAACCGACAGACAGAAATTTTTCTAAGGGTATATTCGGTTTCTCTAATGTATGAAACGTAAAGATAAACTTGAAATAAGTCAGTTCTAAGCAATGTACAGACAAAGACGTTTTTTTTTATTTATATATATTTATTTTATGAACTTATTATATAATAAACATTGAAATATGACAAAAAAAAGAAACATTTTGCGAATTTAATGTGGTTTACTTGCTGACATATAAACCTCCCCCCTCCATAACAAAAAAAAAAATTTCAAAGAGATATCTTACCAAAGTTATAAAGGAAGTGAAACAAGGTATTGTCAAAGGGGGTGTGTAAAGGACAGTGAACAGCCCTTGCACCCTCTTCCAGACTCCCTTGTTGCTTTAAAAAAAAAAAAAAAAAAGGATGATTTTATTTTTAAAGAAGATTTTTTTTTTGTTTTGTTTCAATCGTTTAGATAAAAATCCTCTAACCCTCATCAACTCTAAAGTAGAAAGGGGGTAACTTCTTATATTTTATATATATAACAGGATTTCACAGTAAACATATGAAGTAAACATTAACGTATAAATCACAATAAGAAATTCAGAAATAGGACTAAGAACTTTAAAAAAATGACTTTTGTCAGAGCTAGCTCGGAATGACGAAGATGAGTTTTTTTTTGTTGAAAGATCTTAGTCCATAATTAGAAACAAATCATCGACATAGAGTTTCATGAATTTGACTGTTGTGTCTATCTCATTTTTACAATACTTTAGTGATTCAACCATTACTATGTTAGCAAGAACTGGTGATATTGGAGAGCCTAAAGGGAATCCAAATTTTTTATATATATATATATATATAATTTCATCAAACATAAAATATCGTGCTTCACAAATAAGATTTAAAATGGCGTGTAGAGGAAAATTTGTTTTTATACAATTTAACTGATTTATATATCCATTATATAACTTCATTAGTACTGTTTGACGAATATTTAGTTAATGACAAGAGTCATAACTTCACGGACTCTGAATAAACGGCTATTGAAAGTATTTCTTTAAGGGTCACAAGCTTTGCCACTCTGAAATCATTGTTGACGGCTGAAGTTTTTTTGGCTACGCCGTGTCCTAGTGTTATCCAGAAAGTGAGCAGTGTTTGAAGAAGTGAAATATAAAAAAAATATTGATAGTAAAATATTAAAGTTTAAAAATATTTTAACAAATATCTTTTAAGAAAATTTGACTAGGGCTATTTTTTTCAGAATATTTTCTAAGATCTTTTTATAAGTGATCCAAGTATTCTTATCAAGCAAGAGTTTAAATGTTTATATTATCTAAGTTCTAATAACGGTTCATTAGTTTACACTTTCTTTCATTGATAAAATTAAAACTCTAAGTTAATTAATAATAATTGTTTCCAACTTTCAAACTCATTAGTTTTCACTGAGTTATACTAAGGATGTTATATGCATCAATGGTGTAATATACGACAATAAGCATATATATTGATATTGGAACAATATGTACTACCTCTAGGAATGAAAGACTAATAACATACGAGTATCCCATTTAGACATTTATATTTTATCTAAATGGGTCATTATATATTATATACCCAAAAGTTTGATATATGTTTACTTATAATAAAGATGAGTGTATACCATGAATGAATGAATAAAACTTTATTTGCAAACAGTACAGCCTGCACTTACAAACTAGGAACTCCGATCGACTCCTGTTGTGCCTGGGCTTAGCCCCGGTCACAGGAGTCGATCTCACCCTGCATTAGCTGGTTTGGTGTTTTGCATCATATTATTATGTTAAATTAACTTAATTCTAATTATCCTACTTACTTCTAGGGCTTATTATAACAAATAAATCTAATTAATCACATGATAAACTATAAAATTAACGATTACATACAAAATACCTTAAATACTTCTATTATATTATACATTTAACACTCTCCGGGCCACCATGATTCTCTGGGAATTTGTCTGGTCCTTGAAAGATTCCTAATAGTCCGGTTAGAAGCCAGGGCATTTTCCTTGTCTTCTCCTTCTCCTAGACTCCTGATGTATTGGGAGACGGGTTGCAAGTCTACCTCTTCATGAAGATGAAGATTTGTGGAGTACCTCGGGGCATCCAGTATCATTCTCAAAGTCTGTGCTTGGAAGGATTAGAGCCTTTTGATGCCTGCAGTTGCTGCGGGTGCCCAGGCCGTAGCGCCATATGTTAGAAGGGGCCTGAGAAGCGACTCGTAGAGCCTCACACGTGTCCTAAGCGAGAGTGCCGACCTAGCACTAAAAAGGCTGGTGTATACCACTTCATATTTTCATTTATTAGTAGTTGGTAACACTAACTGGAAGTTGATAACACTGATTTGTAGTTGGTAACACTGAATGGTAGTTGGTTACTACTGATTAGTGGTTAGTAACACTGTATAGTGTTGTAACTACTGATTGGCAGTTGTGATTTGAAAAGGTAGTCAGAGATGACGCTATGTGCATAGTTAATTTCTTAAATAGACGCAGAGATGGCGTTGTGATTACAATATAATTCTTGAAGAGACTCAGAGATGGCGTTACGAACGGAACATTCTCTAGAAGGAACTATTTTGTTGTTGACAATTATCCGGTTTTTCCACTATTCTAGTCTAATAATTCTTGTCTATTATTTCTAAAAATTTCAAGCTTCCATCTAAAAAAATTTTAAATTATATTGAAAAGCTGTCTTTGTATTTGATTTGAGTATGCAAAACTGGTTAGTTACGAACATGTTTTTCTCAATGTACATTTGCAGCAACCTTATAACAGAGTACAGCACGCTGGTTGCTGAGTATTGCACAACAATTAGCTCAGAGTTAATTGGATTTTTATGATTTTTGACAAAGGGAAAAAAAAAGTATTTTTTTAAAAATCTCTAGCCTAGCATAAAATTACTACTATAATAATTTTGTAAAAGACCAAAAATGTAATTCATAATTCAAAATTGAAAACATTCTTTGAAATTAATAAATGAAATTATCCTATAGCTTAAATTAAAAATTATCTTAATACGACATTTTTCATACGTCTTTCTGACATTTTTAAGATAAAATAGGAATATTTTCAAGTTTTAAATGGGAAAATTTGTCTTGAATATTCAGTGTAGAAGAAGGTCACATAAACTATGTAAGAGATCCACTGGCTATTGGATCAAAAGCCATCCTTTCCGGTAAGAGATTATTTCCTACCAAAAATTATCTTAAAATGACATTTTTCAGGCAAAAGAGTAATATTTTCAAGTATTAAATGGGAAACTTTGTCTTAAATCTTGAATGAAGGAGGAGGTCAGATAAACTGTGTAAGAGATCCATTGGTTATTAGAACAAAAGCAATGTTATCCTAAAAGAGATTACATATTTCGTAACATGAAATCTACTCTTTAGATTTTATAAAATGTTATTACTGCTGCAGTTATATTTATGATATTATGTACATCAGTAGTATGATGTACAAGAATAAGCATATTTATTGATAAGTAAATCAATCTGTACTACCTCGAGGAATGAAAGATTAATAAACATCTTATATTTAGACAATTATATTATGCTTCATGAGACATTATATATTCTTTATCCAAAAAGTCTGCTATTAAGTTTACTTATAGTAAAGTTGAGTGCAGGCCACTCCAGATTTTTGGCTTTATATTTGCGAAAAGTTTCATAACTCTGTCTTGTAACAGGTCTGTAATGATTGCATTCTATTCAATCTACATATAAGTACGAGTACATATAACGTAGTTTTCGCTGAACAAACTTTGATACTCTTGTTGACAAAGTTTCCATTTCATCTCAAGAGACTTTAGCTCTGTATGTTTGAACATTAACTTAACTTCGAAATCTAGATTTAGTTGATTGTTGAGTTCAATGTATGAATTAATCAGAGTTATAGATATAAATGTAAATTGTTATTAGTACAAATGTTATTTCATTTCAATTAAATTAAAATTTTTAAATTTTTAAAAATAAATATTATTGGGAAATAAACATTGTTGTTCAATATAAATCATTCCTCACATTGTGTAAAAATATTAAAAATTTTTTTCTTGTCCGCTATCTTACGAAGAGTAAATTTGTAAAAAAAGTCTAATACTACTTTATCAACAATGTGATAAAGTCAAGATTTCAGTAAAACGCAAAATATAAATAATGTTCAATATTGCGCTAAAATATATATCTCAGATGGCGATATATATATTTGAAATATATATATATATATATATATACTTCATTAAATATCTTGCCAACATTAAGTTTAGTATGTTTCCTACATACCTTTTCAAGGTTTCGAATGCTACTTTTCCATCTTTGTGGTATCATATAAATTAACTCACCGATTTTTTTATCTTTAAATGTATTTTTCATATTACACATGTCCGACGTTTCGGTCTACGTTGACCATTCTCAAGGATTCTATATACAAGGTTTTTTTAACAATTCTAATAAATACTTATTTACAATAACAATTACATCACTTCTATCAAACATAACTAATAATAAAATATACTTTTAAAAAACACTACCTTAATAAACATGAGTAACAGGTTTGCTACAAAATTCCCTACATGAACTTTTACACAACATTATTTAAATCACTATATAGTTATTTTTCACGAATGTAACTTTAAAATTCTGGAAAAACAACAGGACTGATCATTAAGGTTCGGCTTCTTTTCCTTTATGCATAATGATTCAATTATATGCAGCCTCGTGTGATTATTGTCTGCATATAATACTTCAATGTTGTCTTCCAGCATTTTTCTAAATGCTATGGTATTTAATACCTTCTATGTTTAAAAGAAGGTCTGCTCCCAAAGTATACCAATATATATATATATATATATATATATATATATATATATATATATATATCAATAATCAAACCACAATATGGATTGGGAAAACAAGACTAAGATCTTCTTTTTTATGAGAAGATTAGAAAAATTAATCAGAAAAGGTGTAAAACTAGAATTAGATGGATCATCCGAAAATTTAAGTTTGTAAGTGTGTCTCTTTCTCTGTTTGTTGCTTTTCTTCGTTTTTGAGCTGATTTGCGTCCAGTTTGGATCGTTTTTTTTTCGAATTTTGAGTGAAATATATATATATATATATATATATATATATATATATATATATATGTGTGTGTGTGTGTGTGTGTGTGTGTGTGTATATTTGTGCGTGTGTGTGAGTGTGTGTTTGTGTGTATGATGTCTGTGTGAAACCTTCAGGGAAGATTTTGTACAATCTCTTAGAAATAAATATTTGTTTAGATACTTCTCATAAATTATTACTGAGAACTATAATGATTAATAGTAGAACTGATTTTATTTGTTAGATTGTTTCCGAGTAAATTTTTTATAATCCGATAATGTTTGACTAGAAATAAAAGTAATTGCATAATTTGCAAATACCATACAAAAATGGCATCAATCTGAAGTAAACATACTTTATATGATAAAAAATATTAATTTTTTAAAGTATTGTAACAATAGTAAAGTTCTACCATACTACTATTACAGATATTATTGATTTAATTCAAATGTTATGTAGATAAATAAATTTAGCATATTTTAAAGTATAACTTATTTCTATTTAAAGTGTGCTAAAATGATGAAAATTATTGATTGATCAAACTAATCCCACTTAAAATAGTCAGTGGTTGGCTAACTCATTAGTAGATAGAACAATATATCAGGTTTTTAGTCATTTAGATTTATTTTTGAGAGTAAATTTTAATTAAAGAACCCTGTTTTTAAAGTATATGGTAAATAGTTAGACTGAACAAAAAATAGTTAAATTTAATCTAATTCTAACTGTTAGCTATTTTTTAAAAATAAATGATTGCTATTTTTATTAAGGTTAATCTAATCTTAACTGTTGATAGCTAGTTTTTAAAATTAAATTATTGTTATTTTTATTAAGCCTAGGTTATTATGAAATGTCTATTTACCAAGTTGGCGTTTTAATAAAAGTACTTAAATTCATATTTTGGAAAATAATTTAAGAATTTAAAGAAAATTTTAAGAATTGAATTCTGTTGGATAGGAATCATCATTTGATGAAATTAAAATTATTTACATAACAACATTCATTTCATTTGTTTTGTTTAAAAAAAAAAATCCTGTAATAAAGTGTTGGAATGCAAGAGTGGCTGAGGGGCAGTTAGGGGAAACTCCTCCTAATTTCGGAAGAGTTTATGGAATTCCGAATAAAAACAATATGGTATAAGAAATAGTTTCATCATTTGTGGTGTTTTAAATTTGTCCATTAAATATTATGGGGAAACAATGTTTATCCTTTCTGAAATGGCACAAAAAGAAAAATAATGTTATTCTTTCTGGCATGAAAATAATGAAGAAAATATTGAAATATTTTAACATCTGATTCAAATCTTTAATATTTTTATATCAGCTATCTCTGAATTTGGAAAAATTATACTGTCTTGTCTTAGATACAACGAACTTGATATCATCGATTTTTGATTTTACTGCTACTAAGGATAATGTCTTCATGTTTGGTTGAAACGGTTTCTGTATTATTATTTTTATATTAACAATGGTTGAAAAATGTTATGAAGCAAAGGTAAGTTGTTACGAAATGTCGTAGACTTTAAGTGGCTTTTGTATATGTCTCACACTTATAATTTCAGTTATAATGTAAAAATTTCCCTCACTCAGTACGTTTTCTTTTCTGCAGCTCGTTTATAACCCCCTTAAAATTTCTAATTTACCCCATTTAGGGTACTTATCCCTGTTCCCCGATCACTGATCTAGGAGATACAATATTCTATCGAAGAACCAGCCACTATGTTGTAGCTTTCAAGCACCCCACCCTCGAAAATAAATACGTGCACACACACACATATATATATATATATATATATATATATATATATATATATATGTATGTATATATTCAGTGATTTCTTTTCTATGTGTTCTTTTGAAAATTCTAGTTTATATATATATATATATATTGGGTTTTTGACTCTGACGGAGACCGCTTGTTACGGTTGAAAGATCTTAGTCTTGTTTTCCCATTTCTTATTGTGGTTTGATCATTTATATATATATATATATATATATATATCATGATTTGCTTTCTTGACCCAATATTTATGTTATGTAATTTTTTTTTTTTTTTTTGAGGGTTGAAGTGTAATGATTTTAAACTAGTCCATTTGCCGACGTTTCGACATATATTTATGTGATCTTCAGGGCTACAACACGATTGTTTTACAATTAGCACTACTATTACAACTATAATCAGTTATTTCGACTATGGATTTTTGTTTTTTATTTTTTTTTAATAATATCCTTATGTCATTAAAAAAAAATCCATAGTCGAAATAACTGATTATAGTTGTAATAGTAGTGCTAATTGTAAAACAATTATGTTGTAGGCCTGAAGATGATATAAATATATGTAGAAACTTCGCCGAAAGGACTAGTTTAAAATCATTAGACCTCAACCTTCAAAAAAAAATTACATAATATATATATATATATATATATATATATATATATATATATAACTTTAAATTACACAAAGCACGACACAGAAAAGACAATACAAAGAAAACTTACAGAATTCAATATTTCGAACTGTTGTTCGTCATCAGGAGAGTAGACTTGAAGAGAGGACGAAGTGAGAGAGATCTCCTCACGTCGAAGAACGGAGCGCGAATCAATATATATATATATATATATATAAACTTCGTGGGTTTGTTTGTTTGTTCACCTATTTTATGTAGAAATAGAGGAAGATACCTGAAATTATTATAATATTTACTTTTGTTGTGATTGGCTTTGTTTTAGTTGTATTAAATAAAACAAATCGTATTAGGAGGTAGCCCAGTGGCTTGCGTATTTGCATCGACTTTCTACAATATTATTTAATTAATAATATTTCTCATTAGGTGGTCAGGGTAGCCTATAATATATAATAAACACTACATTAAAGGTTAAAAATGAATAATTTTAGAAACAAACTTGAACACAACTGTCAGATAAAATACGAATGTTCTAAGATAATATTATAACGACAAATTTCTTTCATTAATGTTATTTTATGTTAGGTAACTAAATTGAATATTTCAGTTTACAAGTTTTGTTTGTTTTAAATATATTTGATTGCGTATATAACTTGAATTGATGTTTTATTTATTTTTGTCATAAAATATATGATTTTTTTACTTATTAATTAATCATTTTTATTTTGATAAATATACTTACGTATATATATATCTTGAATCATGTTAAGAATACTATATCAAAGCTTGGGCCGTATAAGAATCTATTTTCGTGCCCTAATAACAAGAAACAACAATTAAAATTATTCTTGTCAATCATGTTCAGTGAATTTATTCCAATAACTATTGCTATAATTCCTGAGTGACAAAGGGTCACGGGTAGTCTAGTTTCATCATAAGCCTGACGACACTATCATTGATTCATGATTAGCTCTACACTACCTTGTGCATTAAAATAGATTGATGGATCGGTACACACTCAAGAAAAAGAATCGTGTATGTTGGTATATTTAACATGTTTTCTTGTTTTACACAGTACTACTTTGCAGAACATTGGTTAGTTAGTAGGGCAAAAACTTAAATCTAGTTGTCTTGTAAAGTTTGTTTTGTTTTTGTTTGCTACAAGTATATTAATTAGTATTCATTATAGTGTGGTATTTACTCATAGTGGGGAAAGTATTATGCCTCCACACAAAAAAGTTTATTGTAAAAAAATAACTACGAGTTTCGAACACTTGATCTTCTTCTTCAGGTTACAGCTAAAAAATATATGCATATATGAGCTTTAGGAACATCTGGGTGAATTAATTAAAATTAAATTCAATATCTGAGGATTATTTAGATTTCTGTCACATAGTGTCAGATATTGCATTCAATTTTAATTAATTCATCCAGATGTTCCCAAAGCTCATATATGCATATATTTTTTAGATGCAACCTGAAGAAGAACATCAAGTGTTCGAAACGGGTTGTCAGTTTTTTATAATGAACTTTTTTCTATGGAGTCATAATTTTTCTCGCATATTAATTAAAATTATTAATAAAATCAAATTTGAAACGTATTTCTATAGTTTCTGTTCTTTAAAAACAGATTTTTTATTATTAGAATGAGACAATGAAACACTAAGTATCCATACAATAGGCTTTATATAACGTCGAGGTGTTTTCAACAGGTAGTGTTCATCATCAGGTTACAAGTACCTTAGTTGGGAGATGTAACCTGAAGATGAATGAAACGTGTCGACATTGTATATAATCTTTTGTGTGGACACTTGGTATTTCTTTCCCTTATTCTAATCATAAGCATACCATAAAGCAAATACCATAAAATGAAGGATGGCATAGCTAGTGAATCCTGAACTAGGTTTTATACGAGTTGATTTATATTGATTCCTTGTTTATGTAATAGACATAATCATACAAAACACAAAATAAAGGATTGCATAGCTAGTGAATCCTGAACTAGGTTTTATACGATTTGATTTATATTGATTCCTTGTTTATGTAATAGACATAATCATACAAAACACAAAATAAAGGATTGCATGGCTAGTGAATCCTGAACTAGGTTTTATACGATTTGATTCGTATAAATGACATAATCATAGAAAATACAAAATTCTCTTTGTGTAACCTCCATTTTTGTTCTTATATCAATAGTCATACAGTTTGATGAATCATAATTTTATCAGAATATAAAACTCTTTTGTTTGGTTAAAAAGTATGCACTTTTGGTCATTCTTCTCTTATTAAATCACCTGATACCAATACAGAAACCGTACTGTTTTAGCCCAGCTACTACTCAAATAGTGTGCTGTTTCATTTTTAAAATTTTTACAATTACAATATGTTATGATACAAGATTAAAGTAATAATACTGCAAAACAGGCAGTTGACAAAGGGCTCACAACTTTTACGCTATATAACAACTTATTTAAATCAACATTATTAAAATAATTTGTACGATTTTATTAATGAAATGGTGAAGCGCTTTAAGTCTCTATATTTCACATTAATGGTTAAACTTTCCAGAAATAATTGATCGATTTGAATGACGTCAATATAAAGGGAGATTTCCAAGATATTCTCATATACTCGTGATTTCTATAAAATGTTAATCATAGATACTTAACGAATTCAAGAAATTTCTCAACTTGGAACTTCATTAGATGATTATAAAACCTTTAATGGGGAGGTTACGATTTCAGTGTGAAATGCTAGATATTTTAAGAACCAAAATAATTCAATAGATTTTCATAATAGTGAAACAGTTATAATCAGTCAATCAGTCAATTAAATTGGTAATCCATGATAATTTATATTTATAATGAGTTTGACGATAGTTAAATTAAGAAGATACACCTATTGATTTTTTTTTAAACATATATTCTTAAAATAGAAAAAAAAAAGCTCATACTTCCGATCGGTTTGAAGGAAATTTGTTTCCAATAACTTTAAAACAATTCTGAATAGGAATTATGCATTTTGGCTCACATATACATTTTATTATAAATACCTTGACTATTGTGATTATATGCTTGCAAACCAAACCGTGGGTTCAAGAAAGTAAAGAAAAAATTTTTTTTAATAAAAAATGGAATGGGCCCATGTTTTTAAAACTATAAAAGGAGATCTAAGCTCAAATATCTTATAACCTCGTTATAGAGTAATAGTAATTTTTAAATCATTAGTTGTGCAATCCTAATTGTGTGGTATTTACTCATTCTGAGATAAAATGGATAAACAAACAAACAAACAAAAGTCTCCACACATGAAGTTTTATTCAACAACAACAACGCGTTTCGAACACTTTGTGTTCATCATCAGGAGGACACCAAAGATGTGGTGCTGAAGGGTTGGTCCAGTGAAAACAACAGTTGTTTTTCACTGGACCAACCCTTTAGCACTACATCTTTGGTGTCTTCCTGATGATAAACACAAAGTGTTCGAAACGCGTTGTTGTTGTTGTTGAATAAAACTTCATTTGTGTGTAGACTTTTGTTTGTTTATTCATTTTACCTCAAAGTAATAGTAATTTGTTTGAAATGGGTTCATCTGGTATATACCTGAATAAATCAGGTCGTATGACAATCAAAAAAAGAAAAAATACTAATGAGGCATTACTATTTCTGTCACAAATTTCAATTTATGAAAAATCATGTCAGCTTGTTTGAAAAAAGTACAAAGGATTTTCTGTGAGGTGCTTCAGTTGGACAAAGATGGAAACAGTTAATTTTGTTTGAGATTATCTCAAACTTCAGAACAGGGAAACTTGAGGATAGTTAGTGGAAAAGACAAACAGCAGGGAAATCGTGATAACACCGGCGTAGCAAACTCGACAATATGTCCTCACTTTATGGCAAGAAAATGAAAGAGTCTGCCATTTTTCTCTTTGAATTACATTATAAGTTGGAGGGAAGAGCTCTCATATTGGTTAAATAAGAACAGAACGATTTTTAAACATTTTTTGACAGATTGACATACAAGACTATACTCTCTAAAGGAGCAAGTACGGCAGTATTAGGTAGAACGGGAGAGTTTTGATTAATGAGGAAGATGTTCCTTCTATACAATGTGGTTTGATGCCCAATTATTGAACAACAAGAGGTGATTATTGCCTTAATTTAAAGAAGAAAAAGATATTGAAATATTTTTTGAAAGTTGATACACGATATGATATTATCAATCGGTAATAGACTCTAATTACCAAAGGGCGATAGAAAAATCGCCCGTAAGATCGTAGCCATCAGCTTAAAAATTGTGAGAGCAGAAGCTGCTGCTACTTTTAACAATATATATAATATTTATATATATATATTGATAAAAGAATCGATCGCGGAATAGAAACAAAAATTATAAAGAAAAATAATTTGTAATGTAATACTTAGTTTTTCTGTTTCAAAATTTATTCTTCTGCCTATGAAAAAGTTTTTAAATAAAAACCGAAACGTTGGCAATGACAGTTTTATTTGAACCTGAAGAACTGACCGAGTCCCGATAAACTTTAGTTTTTGTATATATATATATATATATATAAAGATTTCACATAAACACGTGAAATAACAATCAATGATCAAGCCACAATAAGAAATGGGAAAACAAGACTAAGATCTTTCAACCGTAACAAGCGGTCTTCGTCAGAGTCAAAAACCCAACTGAAAACAAAGTCAACAGACAACGTTGTCAACAACCCAACGTTGGGTTTTTGACTCTGACGAAGACCGCTTGTTACGGTTGAAAGATCTTAGTCTTGTTTTCCCATTTCTTATTGTGGTTTGATCATTGATATATATATATATATATATATATATATATATATATATATATATATATATATATATAGGTGTGTTCTCTAATCGGGGTTCGGTCAATTTTCCAGGATAAAAAATCAAACTCTCGTTGCCAACGTTTCGGTTTTATTTAAAACCTTTTTCATAGGCCTACAAACAAAGGATAATAAGAAATCACATATCAACATCAAACATATACACAATATGAAAATGGATTGTTACAACTCATGAATATTACAAGCAGAAATATTTCAGAGATACATAAAACAATATTACTTACAGAAGTAAGAATTTTTTAACTAAGAAAATGAAATTTACATTATTTAAAGGAACAACAATGTTAGCCGGACAAAACCTTCGACTAGACTAATAAGATAACATTACAAATAACCTCAACACTGTTCACTCAAGGGAACTAAATAAATCAAATTTCACTAAACCTCAGCACAACACTCCAGAATAAATATTACTTAAATTAGTAATATCACTTCTATGATTAATCGAACTTAGATCCTTTTTAATATATAACATCTCAAGTGTCTTCCTTCTTTGCTCATCTTTTTCTTTTTCTATTATAGTTGTATCTTCAACTTATAGTTGGTTTAAAAAACCAACCAGTGCTGCAAGAATCCTGAACTACCATTCTTCTCATGCTATAAACCAAAAATTAAATTGCGTCCAAAATTTGGTTAAAAAAGTTATTGAAATAAGTAGTCCATGTTTTCTAAATGAAAATAAGAAAAGGGTGAAATTATTGTTACAGAAAAATTGTTATCCGAAGAACTTAGTTGAACGATATTGGTTAAGATATTTAAGACAGCAACCAGCACATTCAAATGAAGATCATGCTGAACTGGAAGTTATAAATAGGAAGTATTTCAAATTTCCTTATGTTGAGGGCTTATCACAATCAATTAGAAAAGTGTTCAAACGAAACGTACCTGAAGTTACACTGGCATTTTATAATAAAAGAAAAAATAAATCTTTATTTTCAAATTTGAAAGAAAAAATACCGAAGGAGTTACAAAGTAACCTCATTTATGCCATCAAATGTAAAGACTGTGACAAGTGTTACTATGGTGAAACTAGTCGTTTTCTCAAAGAAAGGTTGTACCAACATAATTATTCCATAAGAACAAATAAAAGTAACGCAACAGCCTTAGCTGGGCATGCAATAAACGAAGGTCACACGTTCGATTTTGAAGATACAACTATAATAGAAAAAGAAAAAGATGAGCAAAGAAGGAAGACACTTGAGATGTTATATATTAAAAAGGATCTAAGTTCGATTAATCATAGAAGTGATATTACTAATTTAAGTAATATTTATTCTGGAGTGTTGTGCTGAGGTTTAGTGAAATTTGATTTATTTAGTTCCCTTGAGTGAACAGTGTTGAGGTTATTTGTAATGTTATCTTATTAGTCTAGTCGAAGGTTTTGTCCGGCTAACATTGTTGTTCCTTTAAATAATGTAAATTTCATTTTCTTAGTTAAAAAATTCTTACTTCTGTAAGTAATATTGTTTTATGTATCTCTGAAATATTTCTGCTTGTAATATTCATGAGTTGTAACAATCCATTTTCATATTGTGTATATGTTTGATGTTGATATGTGATTTCTTATTATCCTTTGTTTGTAGGCCTATGAAAAAGGTTTTAAATAAAACCGAAACGTTGGCAACGAGAGTTTGATTTTTTATCCTGGAAAATTGACCGAACCCCGATTAGAGAACACACCTATTCTATCAAACGGTCGATATATTATTGAATCTGTTATATATATATATATATATATATATATATATATAAACTATATTGATAAAAAGAATACACAGAAATGAAACAAAAACTCATTACGATATTTTGATGCCCTCGTCATCAGGAAGATAGAAACGAGTTACTCGGCATAGAGACAACGTCTACGATATACGAGATAATACTTAAATAATAGTTTTCTTACTAAAATTCTAAATTGTCCTTGAATATACAAAAAAAAATTGTTTACAAAAGCAAAATGTTTTCATTCATATTCTTATACATGTATTGTAAAAAATGAAAGTAAGAAATTTTCATCTGGTTATATTATTCATTTAAATATTTACCAGTTATACATGCTTTTTTAAAAAAGATCTTATCACAACAGAATTTAATTGTATTGTTAGAAAAAAGGAATAAATCGTAAAGTGGGAACCTTGAACCTTAATCTGATTTTGCCTTCAATGTATTCTCAGTAGAGAGTAGAATTTCTTTTTTTTTTTAAAGATTTTTTCCTTTAAATATAGTAAGCCTTTTGTAAGATTAGGTTCTTTTGTTAAAATTGATCTGCTTAATGGACCATTAAAAATGATTACAATTTGCAAGACTGATTTTGACAAGTAAGTCAAGTTTAACTTTCGTTTATTGAATATATACATAACAAAGTCGAGTTCTTGTTATTTAAACCCTACTTTCGTAAGCTTCTTATATTTGGTTTTGACCAGTTTTCTTCAGAAAAAGTTTTTAAAATTTCATGACATCATGTTATACTGCAAATATTATAATAGTTATTTATTACTTTAATTTACTTTGACTATTTGAAATCAGCGTTTAGTTCAAAATTTTGATGTAAACTTTTCAACGGAAATACTCATTTTGAGCTCCTCTGAGTAAAATAAAATGTGTTTTACAAATTGGTCTATCAAAGAAAGGAAGTGTGGGTGAATAGGAGGCCGTTAAAACAAAAACAGCTTCCTTTTATAAAATTTCATATTTAGTTTGTTAATTCGTATTTAGTTAGAAAGTACATTTTTAGAACATGCTTTTCTACTTTTTGTTTTGAAATTTTGTAGAAATATGTCTAGCTTATTTTCATGAAAGTTCCTGCGGTTCTATTTGTTTCATGCATTTCGTCACTACCACAGAGGTTAGTATTATTAATATTAAAACTATAATATACCGCTTTACCTCGTACACTGCTACTGAGAGGGAGCTTCAACAGCAGTGTACGAGGTAAGACGGTATATTATAGTTTTAATATTAATTCTATTTTTTTCTTGTTATATTTAATACGTATAGGATTAAAAATTAGTAAAAGTTGTCCTTCAGAGTAAAAAAAAATCGGGACAATGTTAACAGGATGCTCTTAAAGAAACTAGTCAGAATATTGACCACCATGACTTCCCTCCTTAACTTATGCTTGAGGATGGGGTTCTGAAAGATGACTAAAGTCGTTATAATTCTCAAAACTCTAAAAATCACGCTTTTACCTACAGACCACCAATCTATAATCGTCTTTACTTGACTGGATAATGAATCTAATATTAATAAAGGTTAAGAATATCCTTTCCTTTGAGCCTGAGCGATCTGCATTCCGTCTTCTAGATGGAATCAATCACCCTACAGATTTGAAGGCTTCTTCTGCAGTTCATAACAGTGACCAGTTTAATCCCTCAATAAAACTATTATCATATTTTTGGGGCCAGATCATTGGTAAGACGAGAAAAATGCTTAAATATTTCAACTTTGCAGTTACAGGACCCATTGTTTTTTTTAATGAATTTATTATGTGTTAAGTATTATTGTTATCATTTATAAAATCAAATAAATTGTTTGATTATGTTGAAATTCTCACATTTTTTTTATTGGGGAATTCCCAAAATATTACGTCTCCAAACAAAAGAAGTTTTAATATGAACACTAAGTTTTCAAAATACGTTCTAGGGTAAAATGCTAATGAAATGGTTTCCAAATATAAAAATTTAATTGTATAAACAACGCGTTTCGAACACGTAGTTTTATACAAACTTTATACAAATACTAAAACTAGTTTTGTTTTAGTTTTAGTTTTGTTTTATACAAAACTAAAAAATACAATGTCGTCAGAGAGTTATCTATAGTATAAAGTAAATATAGTACAAAATAAAAATAAAATAAAATAAGGAAGAGAGTACGAACCTAAGGGTGAGTGTCGGTGGTACAACTGATTGGGAATAGGATGGACGTGGGTGAGGGTATGGGGTGTACATCCGTTTCATATTAGAAAACAGGAACATTTCATTGTTATTTTTTTTCCTAAAGGCATTTTTTCTCTGATGACATTGTAGTTTTTAGTTTTTGCCTAAGGAAGAACACTACGTGTTCGAAACGCGTTGTTTATACCATTCAATTTTTATATGTGGAGACCATTTCATTAGCATTTGACCCTACAAGGAGAAAATACCACATAATAAGTGATTGCACTACGTTAGAATTCAAAATACGTTGTTAGTTTTCATATAAAACTTTTTATTTTATGTGGAGCATAATATTTTGAAATTCCTCAACAAAAAAATGTGGTTGGTCGTTCTAAAGGGACTATAAACTTAACAAATTGAAAGTACATATTTTAAAATGGCCGAATCATTTATTATTTATTGATGTTCAGTAACCAAAGTTTTGTAAAGTCAAAAGGGTTTATGTCCAATTTTTTTCCAAGCAAGTTGAATCAATGGAATCTACTACTACTACTACTATCACTACTACCGCTACTACTACTACCACTACTTCTGTTACTACTAGTACTACTACTGACACTACTACTGCTATTACTATAGTAATACTACTACTACTACTACTATCACTACTACCGCTACTACTACTACCACTACTACTGTTACTACTAGTACTACTACTGATACTACTACTGCTATTACTATAGTAATACTACTACTACTACTACTACTACTATCACTACTACCGCTACTACTACTACCACTACTTCTGTTACTACTAGTACTACTACTGACACTACTACTGCTATTACTACAGTAATACTACTACTACTACTACTACTACTACTACTATCACTACTACCGCTACTACTACTACCACTACTACTGTTACTACTAGTACTACTACTGATACTACTACTGATATTACTACAGTAATACTACTACTACTACTACTACTACTACTACTATCACTACTACCGCTACTACTACTACCACTACTACTGTTACTACTAGTACTACTACTGATACTACTACTGATATTACTACAGTAATACTACTACTACTACTATCACTACTACCGCTACTACTACTACCACTACTTCTGTTACTACTAGTACTACTACTGATATTACTACAGTAATACTACTACTACTACTATCACTACTACCGCTACTACTACTACCACTACTTCTGTTACTACTAGTACTACTACTGACACTACTACTGCTATTACTACAGTAATACTACTACTATACTACTACTACTACTATTACCATATTACAGTACTACTACTAAGCACTACAAGTAACACAATCAAAAGGATGTATATAAATAAGCAATAATTTTAACTCTTTTATACAAAGATTGTCAATTTCTTAAAAAAAATTTTGATTTTCAAATGTTCTGTTATTGATAACTACTTTGAAATTTCAATAAACAGTTAAAATGACAGATTGGGGGCTGATCTGGAATGTTAGATCTAAGTATTATCTAAGTACTAGTTTGGATTTGGGTTTTTTAAAAAGATCAACCAATTTTTTTTCCAAATAGCTATTTGTCAAGCCAATAAGCAATATTAATTAAGACATCAATTTCAATTTAATTTTAATTTTATTTACTGTTAATAATTTAGTTTTTATCTCCATTTTAAATATTGTCTAAAATGTAAATTTTTTTAAAAAAAAAATATAAATAAAGTTAATATGTTTATGAAAATGAATTATGAGGGTGCATAATGGAGAATTGATGCTTTTAAATCAATGGAGCTGTAATTCTGTATATATGACGCATTAAAGTTATTGATTTAAAAATTAAGCTGCGCAAACAACTTTCTAATGATTAATTTTTTTTTTAAAAAAAAAGAAAACTGGGTTAATTTGAAGTTTATTATAAAAGTTATTGTTAAATTTATCTTTTTAATGTTGAAAAAATGAATTAAAAACTTTCATGGTTTTAAATGTCTGAGTTAAAATATTAGTGGTCAGAGTTAGAAGGGGAAAACAAAAACACGTTAGCTGCTCAGAAGTGGCAGGTTCCCAATATTTTCTACGTAACTGCATGGTTTTTGACTTATTGGCACTTCACTTTCAAAATTCTGTGTTTCCTATTATAATTTGTTTCATGATTCATATAAAAGGTGCTATTTGCAACTAACAGGAACAAAAAAAAACGTATTTTGAAGATAATATCCAAATCCTAATAAAACCCAACACATAATATTTCACTTATGCATAAAAAATTAGATTCAGAATTTTTGAGCTATATTTAACTTCTGCATATTGCTAAGTTCATTCTAGTTGTTTTGATTAGGATTAAAATGTATAATTGGTGTATGAAAACAATTAATAATGATTTTGATAGTTAAAGTAGACTTATTGGATCAGTGATTAATTGAACCACCTCTTCTACTACTACTACTACTACTACTACTACTACTACTACTACTACTACTACTACTACTACTAATACTACTACTTCAGCAATACTACTACTACTATTATTACCATACTACAGTACTACTACTAAGCACTACCAGTAACACAAACAAAAGGGTGTATGTAAATAAGCATTAATTTGCTTATAGATTTACATATCTATATATCTATCTATATATTACATATACATATATATATATATTGTAAACACGAAAACGAACCAAAAGGATAGCAAACGTTTCACGATGAATCACAAACACAGAACTAAGGAAAAAACACACTTACTGTCTCTAATTTTTGGTTGAACCGTCATCAGGAGAGTTGAGAAAGGGACACCAGGCGCACTTTTGAAGCGACAGTTAGAGACAATAAGTGTGTTTGTTCCTTAGTTCTGTGTTTGTGATTCATCGTGAAACATATATATATATAGTTTACACAGGAAAGAGAAAAACAAATAAAGACACACACAAAAGACTCACAACGATATTTCGACAGTCGTCGTCATTGGGCAGAAGTAGTCCCTTTGAGTAGCTGAAGCTAACTCAGAATATATATATATATATATATATATATATATATATATATATATATTCAGGTAACTCACCACAAATGAATGAAGATAGTCGCTCTGAGGCCTTTCGTTTTCACGTGGTCAGAGAGCAAGTGAATACAAGTTGTAGGCAGGTATATATATATATATATATCTAAATCCATATAAATATTTATCATTCTATCATCCTGGTTTGATTAGGATTAAATTTTTTATAATTGGTGTATGAAACCAATTAAAAATGATTTTGACTGTTAAAAGTAGACTTATTGGATCATTGATTAGTTAAGACTGATTTATTATTTATATGTTATATAACATCAGAGATGGTTTTTATGCACTGAAGATCGGGTAAAGCCAGTAAATCAAAACTCACTTTTAAAGGTAAAGGATAGCTAATTTGGTTTTGTTTTGAGCCATGAAATTCTATAGTATGAACGTTTTACCACATTAATTATCCTTTATGGCTGTCCTTGTGCAATCGCTTTGTGTAAATGAGATCATCTCGCAACTGACTTATGGATATAACGCGTCAAATATATTAGGACCTACAATAGCAAGATACACCTCGAAACATATACCTGAGCATTTCATGATGTACTCTGCACTATTAATAGAGTCAACATAACAATAAAAAAAAACAACTATTCAGTTCTTTTTATATTCACCAATCAGATTTATTTACCTCAGAGATAAATCATTTTTGAAATCTCAGAGATAAAGCTCAGATATCTAACAAAAATATAGTTGTTTTAAAATCTCAGAGATAAAGCTTAGTAGTCTAGTAAAAATATAGTTGTTTTAAAATCTCAGAGGTAAAGCTCAGATATCTAGTAAAAATATAGTTGTTTTAAAAATCTCAGAGATAAAGCTTAGTAATCTAATAAAAATATAGTTGTTTTAAAATCTCAGAGATAAAGCTCAGATATCTAGTAAAAATATAGTTGTTTTAAAAATCTCAGAGATAAAGCTTAGTAATCTAATAAAAATATAGTTGTTTTAAAATCTCAGAGATAAAGCTCAGATATCTAGTAAAAATATAGTTGTTTTAAAATCTCAGAGATAAAGCTCAGATATCTAGTAAAAATATAGTTGTTTTAAAATCTCAGAGATAAAGCTCAGATATCTAGTAAAAATATAGTTGTTTTAAAAATCTCAAAGATAAAGCTCAGTTATCTAATAAAAATACAGTTTTTTTAAAAATCTCAGAGATAAAGCTCAGTTTTCAAATAAAAATACAGTTGTTTATAATATACGATGTAATCAATAATATATAAATTAATATTGAAACATTCATATTATAAGGTTATTAATTACAAAAAAAATGCATAAACAATCACCTCAATAAAATATAAGGTACTTAATTTAAAAAAAATATTATGAAATATTTATAAAATAAACAATTGTACTACCCCTTTAATGAAATAAGATAATTCTTTATAATAAATCTGAGCAGGTAGTCCCTTGGAGAGGACTTTAAACCTTTGCAATGTCAAGTATTCGTTGTGATTTCTACTATTAATAGACTTAAGTTGGGCAAAATTTAGGGCTCCCAATGTAGGGCTCCCAATGTAGAATGTTGATGGTGTGGTACCAATGTGGGAGCTGTGTGTTCTCTTGAGACTGGCATTGCAGTCTAACGTAACCTACTGTAATGCGTGAACATGATGTATGCAATCAGCTCTGTGACACTGAAGTATTATATAATGCTCTTCTAATTTTTATTTTTTTATTGTTTAAACCGACCCCCTAGCGGGTGATAACATCAACCGTTTACCGGCTTTTTGAATGATCGGTGATTCTACAGATTCTATATTGGAGGTCCTAAATTTTGCCTAACTCAAATGCATTTCGAGTAGTGATCTTTAACGATTAGCTGTTCGGGATTGACGGCTTAACGTCCTCTCCGAGTGTCGGTATACTCCGATTTATTTAACTCCCGCTTGAATAAATCGAGAGCCAGGTGGGAATCGAACTCCGGACTACCAGCCCAGAGGTGAGTACATTAACCACTGAGCGAATCTGGCAACAATTTTTATTTTAGTAGCTATATTGTTTTTTAGGTCGAGCTGTCCCTCTCTATGGCTCGATGATCAGCAGTAATTGGCCAAAACTGGCTATGAGTCAGTTTCCACAATGACCTCTTTGCAATGTTTCTCATTTTGAAATTCTCGCTTACCATGAGTCCCGTCCATCAAACATAGTTTTACCTATGTTTGATTCAGCGGCGTTCCCAAGCCTTTCGGCTACTATACCACAGTGCAGTTTTACCACTGCTGACTTCGCATTGTTTTGACAGTGAAATCAGTAATGGTTTTATTGCTCATAGCTATAGGTGGTTATAGGTTAGGTTAGGTTGCAGTGGCAGTTCCACAAGGGAACACACGTAGGCCGAGCATTGA
The DNA here is from genome assembly GCA_026182355.1 of Hermatobates lingyangjiaoensis. Taxonomy (NCBI): domain Eukaryota; kingdom Metazoa; phylum Arthropoda; class Insecta; order Hemiptera; family Hermatobatidae; genus Hermatobates; species Hermatobates lingyangjiaoensis. The sequence continues at coordinate 245,835 of JAPFBL010000382.1, forward strand.
CCCTTTGGATACCACACAATGAAGATTGATTCTACAGTGGGAATCTTAAATTTTCCCTAACTCAAGTGTATTTAGAGTAGGGATATTTAACGAGTACCTGACATCGTACAGGCTCGGGACCGACGGTTTAACGTCCTTCTCCGAGGGACGACATACTCAGATTTATTCACCCTCCGCATGAATAAATCGAGGTCCAGGTGAGGATCGAACCCCGGTCTTATCAGTTCAGAGGCGATGGACGATTATAAGTTGTCTAACATATACAAAACTAGAAAAAAAAATTATCATAGATAAGACTATCTCAGAGTAAAGCTCAATGATGTATTTTAGTTCTGTAGTCCAGGACTGAAAAAATTCATTACTTTTGCAATCGTGAGTATTATTTGCTAATTAAAGGGAATTTCAAAACCTGAAACCAGTAAACCTGAAGAAGAACACTAAGTGTTGATAGTTTTGACAAAAAGCTCTTTTGTACGGAGCCGTATTTCTTGAAATTCCGATGACTAGAGGAATGTAATTTTTTTTCTAATATCCATTTGATTCACCACAAAGTGTCCAATATAAACAAATAAACGTCAGTAAATTCTTAATTTTGGCTTAAAACAAATCTGTACTAACATTTCATTTTTCTGTATTTCATTTTCAAACTTGATTCACTATGCAACTGTACAACACTTTGTTTAAAACTTATATTTTTACTTATAAAAACTGCGCATGTAGTTCTTATTTTTTTAAATAATTATTGTTTATTTCACTTTTTTTCGTATATAATTAGCTTTGAATATATAAACTTATATTTTTGTAACGTACAGTAATAGTTACTTTTTAAGATGGGCTGGGCAAAAACATTATTGAACACGCTATACTACATCTAAGATAAGAAGCCTTTACGTAGTTACCATTGAATCTTTATCAACATCTGTAGAAATAACAACCATTATATATTAATACTTCTTAATTTTAAGGCAAAATAATAATTTCAAAATTGATTTCATTAGAAAAAGTCGATTTTGTTGATTTATATTTAGGGTAATTAGTTTAAAATGTAATAGGTTAACTCATTAACTATATTAAATTATTTATAAAACTTTTTTTGGATGATTGTATCTAAATAGAAGAATGATTTTTCTTTTGTGTTTTATTAAATAAAAATGACTGATTTAGTATCAGGAGCGATGAATTAAAATAGGGTTTTGTTCACGCTTCTGTAGTTTCTTGGGCGTACTAACTTTCTAACTACGCAGTAAAGGTATACCAATAGGTTTTCCCACCCTCCCCCCCCTCCCCCAAAAAAACGATCGATAATAAGGATATCTGAGAGACACCCCCTCTATTTTATTACTCTTAGTTTTCCAACCTCCCCTAGGCCAAAATTTAGTTCACTTTTAGGCCGCTAGAATTGGCTTTGCGCGCGCACACTCTGGCACCCTCAAAACCCACCCCTTTTACTCAAAAACACCCCCCCCCTCTCCCACCCCCCCCCCTCTTCATCCCTTTAGTTAAAGCTGAAATGAGATAATAGGGTGGGGCACTACCCCTAGGCTTCGTAACGATCTATTTTTTCCCCCGTCGAGCCTACTCTCTCCCCCAGCATCATTTTAAAATATTCCCCACATACAGCACAGCCTAAAACTGAATTCATTTCAACCGAATCAATATGACAAGTGAATTCATAATATGCTTATCATTTTCCAGCAATTGCTAATTAACTCGAAATTTAAATTAAGAACAAATACAAATAAAACATTAATAATACACTTTCCCTTTATAATTTGACTTTATAATTGAGCTAAATTCCATTCTATTTAAAATACAAGTCCATTTTAATGAGCTTTCATTCCAAAAATCAATAGTATTTAAAAAAAATGTTTATACTGATTATTCATTCGCTAAATAATAATGAACCAGAGGCTAAATTGTCAGTATTATTGACTGGTTGTTGACGACAGTAATTTCCATTTCAAATAAGTTACTTTTATTGGTGTTTTTGACGTAAATCATTATTGTAGGGTAAAAAGCTAATGGAATGGTCTCCACATATAAAAAATTAATGGTATAAACAACGCGTTTCGAATTTGAGTAGTGTTCTTCCTCAGGTATTAACTAAAAAATACAACGTCATCAGAGAGTTATCTATAGTACAAAATAAAAATAAAATAAAATAAGGAAGAAAGTACGAACCTAAGGGTGAGTGTCTGTGGTACAACTGACTGGGAATAGAATGGAAGTGGGTGAGGGTATGGAGTGTACACCTGTTTCATATTGGATGGCAGGTACATTTCTTTGTTTTTTTTTTTCTTAAAGGTTAGGCTGAGCCTTTACATTTGATCTGAGACTAAGTGTAAGGAAACATATTAAAAATATAACACAGAGAATTATAACGAAATACAAACAACAAATATAGAAATAAAGAGAAAATACAACTTTTTTTTTATAAAAATAAATTAAGAAAAGTTATACACTTGGGAATTTGCTCATTGAGGCAAGTAGAACAATTATCGCAACTAATTTGTTAATTTCATATCCTTATAAAATAGTTATTTCACGAAATTTATTGTTTCTATGTAATATTTGTATCTTTTGGTCTGGATAAAATTGGTGATTGTATTTTTTGGTTAATGCTTGAGAAAGAACACTACGTGTTCAAAACGCGTTGTTTATACCATTAAATGAACACTACGTGTTTGAAACGCGTTGTTTATACCATTAAATGAACACTACGTGTTCAAAACGCGTTGTTTATACAAAGTTTTATATGTGGAGACTATTTCATTAGCTTTTTACTCTACAATGAGTAAATACCACATAATAACTGATTGTATTACGTTAGAAGTAAGTACTTATTGTTAGTATCTGTAGTCCGTAATGTGAATTTAACAATTATTGCAAATTTTACATTCAAGGAACGTATATATTCCAGAGGCGCAAAATTATCGGTTTTTGATGACCGGTCTCGTTGAAATGTCATTTGTAACAACCTTCAGTAAGCTATAGTGTAAGACCTCTATCAAAATTATAGTGTTATTAAAATTTCAAAATCGCAAAATATGTTTTTTTTTGTGTATAACAATATGCTTACCATATAATAAATGACAAACACATTCGACCTTCAGAAGCGTTTGGAAGGGAATAGAATAGAAATAAAAAGTAAGGAAGGATGCTGGAATCCCGTCATGGCTTCACGCTCATTTTGCTAAAGATCTCTCAGCTTCTCTATTTGTTTTACTTTACCGTAGATAGCGTTGTTTCAGATTTCCTGTTTCACCTTTATATAAATGAAAACATTCTACTACTTATCACTTATTCAGTTTTAACTACTTTTTTTTTAAAAAAGCCTTTCACCCACTTTTACTATTTATATAGGTACCTGTTGTACTGTTTAACTATATATATATATATATATATATATATATATATATTGAAAAAATTAGCATATATATATCACCAAATTTAGCTGATACCTGTTTCTTAACAAGTTTCTCCATTTTTCTAAACAACGAGAGTGTTATTTAGAAAAATTGAGAAACTTCTTAAGAAACAGGTATCAGCTAAATTTGGTCTCATTTTCAATAATGTGTGTGTCAAAGAAGGACTGCTACCAAAATTTACGAATATATATATATATATATATATAAAAAGATTTCACATAAACACGTGAAACAACAATCAATGATCAAACCACAATAAGAAATGGAAAACAAGACTAAGATCTTTCAACCGAAACAAGCGGTCTTCGTCAGAGTCAAAAACCCAACAGTTGAGTTTTTGACTCTGACGAAGACCGCTTGTTACGGTTGAAAGATCTTAGTCTTGTTTTCCCATTTCTTATTGTGGTTTGATCATTGATATATATAATATATATATATATATATATATATTAGTATACTTTGGTAGGAGTCCTTCGAATATGCATGCTTTGTTGAACACGACATAGTAGTTCCTGTCTATAAGTTTCTTCTCAAGACCTTCGATTTGCCTAAAAACAGCTTTTTCGTATGTTTGATTGGAGTCTTCCAATAGTTTTTTCAGCATTCAAAATTTCGCGCTCCGCAAGATTCCGCTGGAGGTCTCTGGTGAAGTCTTCATTGTATGCTGCTACGTTGTGTAGAGCTCAACCGTTGTTCTAACAACGAAAAAGCTGTTTTTAGGCAAATCGAAGGCCTTGAGAAGAAACTTATAGACAGGAACTACTCTGTCGTGTTCAACAAAGCATGCATATACTCGTACATATCACGTGTTTATGTGAAATATTTTTATATATAATATATATATATATATATATATGATATATATATTAACTATATGTATATATATCAATTATCAAACCACAATATGAAATGGGAAAACAAGACTAAGATCTTTCAACCATAACAAGCGGTCATTGTCAGAGTCAAAAACCTAACTGAGTTCAGTTGGCTTTTTTGACTCTGACGAAGACCGCATGTTACGGTTGAAAGATTTTAGTCTTGTTTTCCCATTTCATATTGTGGTTTGATCATTCGTTGTTATTTCACGTGTTTATGTAAAATTTTTAATATATATAATTATATATATATATATATATATATATATATATATATATATATATATATATATATAAGGAAAAGTAGGAAGCAGTCCTTCTTGAATCCATACATTTAAAAAGGATATGTCTGCAATGATTTTGAAAGTTGTTTCTTAAGTTTCTGGGGTCTCCGAAAATATTTTTTTTTTGTTCAGGATTCTTCAAATCATAAAGTAGTTCACTATAGTGATTTTACTTAGTTTTTGTTTTTATCGTGTTAGTTTTACTATTGTTGTGTCTATACGTCAATTCAGTTGACATTTTAAATGTCAATTTACATTCGCAATTCACTACATCTGAAGAAAGTAGCCTTAACTATTTCACAACTTTTGGCATATGTTTTTACATAGCAATTTACATTGCTCATTCACATCATCTGACTAACTGTAACATGAACAATTCCATAAGTTTTGCTACATAGTTTTACATGGTAATTTCATTGCCAATTCACAGCATCCTACCTAGTTGTGTAGCAAGTGGGAGGTGAGGGTAGGGTGGTCCACCCCAGGCGGCACGTGTCAGGGGGTGGCATTTTGAGGGGGTAGAAATAGTACAAATAAAAAATTAAAATAAAAAAAAACTAAAAAAAATCTGAAATTTTATACCAAAAATGAGTTTTTAAAATTCATTATTGTTTTTATTTTATATGCGAATAATACTGTTTTTAAACTAATATTTGCAAATTAAAAATAAATATATTTTAAATTTGTCAAAATTATTTTTTCTTAAATAGGTTGAAAGTTTATTATATTTGTTTGCATATCCATTTAATTTAATTTAACAATTTTTTTTTATGATTTGAATCATATTATTTTGTTTTGAAAAATCTTTGGTTTTCTTTTATGAAGACTGTATATGTTATATGAGTACTGTAATAAGGTGAATGTGTATGGAGGCCAGGCTAGCTCAGTAGTTCGTGCTCGCCTCTGAACTGATAGGACCGGGGTTCGATCCTCACCTGGCCCTCGATTTATTCACGCGGGAGGTGAATAAATCTGAGCAGGTCGTCCCTCGGAGAAGGACGTTAAACCGTCGGTCCCGAGCCTGTACGATGTCAGGTACTAGTTAAAGATCCCTACTCTAAATATCCTTGAGTTAGGCAAAGTTTAGGACTCCCACTGTAGAATCAATCTTCATTGTGTGGTATCACAAAGGGCCAATGCTTGGCCTACGTGTGTTCCCTTGTGGGACTGCCACTGCAACCTAACCTAAGGTAAAAGTGTGGAACTAATAACAGCAGTCTAAAATTAGATTGTTGATTGTAATCCAGGAAAATAAATCTTTTGATGACTTTTTGGAACTTTTACGGTTTACGGCAAATCTTACGTAAACTGCCCCGGGTGGCAAAAATGACTGCTATGTCACTGGTCTTGCCAAAAGAACCATCGACTATTTCATAACTGTTCTCACATGCTTTTACAGGCCAAAATACTATTTGATATAACTTTCTTACTGTCGGACTTGTAGTAGTGCAGTATTTCTGTTCCACTGGTAGTCTTACGATTTGGAACTGACTGTCATCACGAGAACCATTGTCCTGAGAAAATCGTCAGTCATCGGGAACATAAGGCTGAACATTTTCACGTAAGACAGTTTTAATAATGAATATTATGAATGTGGGGCTAATATCAAAATAGCAAGAAACAGCCCACACAAAATTTACAAACAAACTGTAATCATAACAATTAATTTGGATAGTTTATAATAATAATATACGTGTTTTGTCTTTCCTGTGTTCTAGAGTTGTCAAAGCTAAATTTCAGTTCCTTCTCCTTTTGTTTGACTTTAACTCATATTTAAAACAATATTTCATAAAAACTGATAGAAAATTATTTATGAATTTATTTTTATAAGAATTTACAAACGAATATTTTCTTGTTTCTTAACTGATACTCGTAGTTTATCATTTCAACAAAATAATGAAGTGCAAAGAATTAAGCATTGTTAAATCATAAGGAAAACAAAGATTAACACAAAACTGTTTATAATAGTATCTCCATCCCTGACAGGTAAACGTCAAGATGTCAACACATGGCAATAAAAAAAACGCAAACTTTATGCTTTACAGTTTATTTTTTATGATTTCTTATATGACGTCATAGATAGGAACATTTTGAATGAAAGTTTTAAAACGTAAACTTTGAAATCCAGTAAGTGTTTTTTTTCGATTTTTTGCTTCAGTCATTTGTTTTTAAAGTGATTTTAAATTAAAATTATTTGTCATCTGTTCTAAAATATTTCAATTTTAATATTTGCTGTCATTTTTTTTGCATATTTTATTATTTTTGACGTTTTCTGATTTAGATTTAAAAACGATCGAAAGAATAATCCATCATAGAGATTTGTAAGACGTATTCATGTTACCGATTTAAACGGTTAGTTTATCAAATTTTGTTGTAACCTTGGTTTTAAAAATATCCTTACTATCTAAATAGACAGAAACAAACAAAAACAAGAAAAAAAATTGAAACATTATAAAAGAACAACTTAAAATTTAAATTCATATATTATAGAAAATTATATAATAAATACACATTAACTACTATTGTCGTTTCATATTAATATATTCCATTGTACCATATGCCTATTTTTGCTTCAGTATGATCATGTTATATCACAAACGACCATTTTTTGTCCGAAGTGTGTTCTCTTGTGGACAAACACTGCAACCTAACCTAACCTTACCAGAGGCGAGTCATTAACCACTAAACTAACCTGTCTTATAAATAATACAAAAATTTTCCCAACATAAAAAAAATATATGTTAGTTTCCCTGACAGTATATGCAATTTTCAGCATTTATTTAATTTTTTTTTAGCAATTTTTACTTAATTAATGAATCTATCGTTATAATTATAGTATAAATTATTTATAATCATTACGATAACATCATTAATTATTAACTTAAGTAATTACAATATATAGTTATACTGGACTATAATGATAGTCTACATTGGGGATAATTGAATTATAAGGCTGTGCAAAACTCTCCAACGTTCATAAAATACAGTCGTTGCTATAAAAAATCTTCAGCACTGTCACTAATGATCCTTATTGTGTCACAAATTTCATTCTTCATAGAGATCTAAGAATTCAATTTGTACAGAATTTCTCTTCTGTACTTTCCCACCTTCTTAGCGCTTCTATACGCAGTGAATATACATAAGTAATTATTGCTATGTAGCAATTAAATATATTTATATGTAATTTATTTAGTGACTTTTGATTCACTGCTTTTGATTTACGTTATTAACTTTTAGATAAATCTATAACCATTCATTATTTTATTATTTAGCTGTATGTAAAAGTATCGAATTTAATATTTCTTTGTATCAAAGTTTTTTTTTTAAATAAATCTAGTTCTTTATTAAATAAATTACTATATATTTAGTTATAAGAAACTAAATTGAACTTATTATAAATCTCAAATAAAATTCAATTTAAAATTTTTTTGTACTTAACTTTTTTTTTTAACAAATCACTGATAAAAATACTATTATATTAAATAATGTTCAGTTTTCTAAAAATCTTTACTGAATTTCATTGTAAGAAGCTATGAATTTTTTTAAAACTCTAATAACGTTCCTAATTGATTTTTAAATGGAATGTTATCTGTATAGATATATTACACAGAGTTGTGTAACCCTGATTATTGGGTTATCAACAGTTGTTGTAAATATACAATAAGTAGTTCAAATGAATGAGCTCTCAATATATAAAAGGGACTTTCACTAGAGTAAGACTAAAAAAGATAGGTCTTGGGGTCAGAGTTGTGTAACCCTGATTATTGGGTTATCAACAGTTGTTGTAAATATACAATAAGTAGTTCAAATAAATGAGCTCTCAATACATAAAAGGGACTTTCACTAGGGTAAGACTAAAAAAGATAGGTCTTGGGGTCAGAGTTGTGTAACCCTGATTATTGGGTTATCAACAGTTGTTGTAAATATACAATAAGTAGTTCAAATAAATGAGCTCTCAATACATAAAAGGGACTTTCACTAGGGTAAGACTAAAAAAGATAGGTCTTGGGGTCAGAGTTGAAAAAACCTAAACAAGACTATAAATAATCGTAAAGGCACCCTCTTGGCTAAGGGATTACCAAAAGAAAGGGAGCAGACAAAGGGTTCATCTCATTTTACATACGGCGAATTGTTCTTTCAGTCCCCACTTTAGTAGGCTCCGTCCATCTTAGTAGGTCTTTATATATATCAACCAAACATATATTCTAATCAACTTATCATCGATCACAAACAAAGTTCAATTTAATATTTCTTTGTAAAGAAAATTTTTTTTTTAAAAATTACTGATAAAAATATTCAATTTTTTTAAAAATGTTTACTATATTACTATATTGTTGAAACAAGCAATGAATTTTTCATAGATTTCCTAATTGATTTTTTGAATTGAATATTATATGCACAGTAATATTTCAAATTTTTTAATAAATACTCAAATATTGTAATTTTTTTTTTATTCTGTCAGTACTGTAAATATCATTATCCTCGGAGGTACAGCTGCCGTAGAGCCTGGACCTGCAATATAATTTCCCTCCAGAGTTGTCGGTCTTGCTTCCTCCACTTTCTCACGCACATCCTTCCATCTTTGCCTTGGACGTCCCCTCAACCGTCTAACACCCGGATGACATCGGTAGATCTTTTTAACTACTCTTTCCTCCGGCATCCTTTCCAAATGGCCTAGCCTGTTTTGATATTAAGGCGTGTACCCAGCTTTCCAGCCATATCACGGATAATAGCAGAACAAATTGATGCTTTTTTAGCGTGAAAGCTCTTTCGCCGCATCTTGGGGGCACCAAGCCCTATCCTAGGAGAGAACCAATGTCAGCCTCCGTGATACGCCCGAGGTGGACCGCGCGGAGGCGAGCGTCTACGAACCTACATCACAAACAACACCATAAACACCACAAGACCAAGACCAAGATAAACCAACCAAGACCTCAACCGAAATCAGATGAAACACAAAGAAAGACAATCCTCCAGTAAAAACAAAGAAACACTGTGAAACAAAAACTAAAAGAAAACCCATAACCACTGTGAGTAAACAAAAACTAAAATACTCAAAAAGAAAAAACCCTCCACTTAAGGCCCCGCAGCACTATAAACCCGCACAACGGCACTTAAACCTAACACACATTGAGCGGCGTGGCTCCCGGCGTCTTACGCAGTCTTTCTATACGATAAACAAACTTAAGAAACTCCTTCCGACCTTGTGTCAGGGCTCTTCGGTATGTCTCAGCTACGTACTTGCCAGTAGTCATTTCATAAATAAACCTCTCGCTAGCATAAATGGGCTTAAACCTTAAACACCTTAAACATGCCAGTCGTACTTCCACTACCAGGTCAGGCCTTTCAAAGAGATCTTCCAGCTCTCTGTTTCTTCTCTTTCTCCACACCCCTCCTTCGCATACAGGACCATATAACCTTGGGATAACCTTTCTTTCCCACCTTCTTCTATACGCTTCTATATGCAGTGAATATACACATGTGATTATTGCTATGCAGCAATTAAATTTATTTATACGTAATTTATTTAGGTAGTAAAATTACATTTAAATAACCTTTACGTTCCACGCTTAGACCAGAAATATGATGTACATCAACAGGTTGAAGTACATTTGACTTGTTGTACCAGACTGAGTCGAAGTCTAGTCGAAGGTTTTGTCCGGTTTAACATTATTGTTCCTTTAAATAATGTAAATTTCATTTTCTTAGTTAAGAAAATTCTTACTTCTGCCTATGAAAAAGGTTTTAAATAAAACCGAAACGTTGGCACCGAGAGTTATTTTTTATCCTAGAAAATTGACCGAATCTCGATTGGAGAGTACACCTATTCTATCAAACGGTCGATATATTATTGAATCTGCTATATATATATATATATATATATAAAGATTTCACATAAACACGTGAAACAACAATCAATGATCAAACCACAATAAGAAATGGGAAAACAAGACTAAGATCTTTCAACCGTAACAAGCGGTCTTCGTCAGACTCAAAAACCCAACTGAACACTAGATGCAGAAAACATCTGGTGAAATAGGGAAAAATACTGTCAATGATGCCAATCTTACTCCTTCTTTAAATCAAAATTCATAACCTGTTTACAACTTGTATTCACTTGCTCTCTGACGACGTGAAAACGAAAGGCCTTAGAGCGACTATCTTCTCTAATTTGTGGTGAGTTACCTGAATATTTATATCACGTGTTATTGTGAAAATTTTCTATATATATATATATATATATATATATATTATATATATATATATATATATATAGGTGTGTTCTCTAATCGGGGTTCGGTCAATTTTCCAGGATAAAAAATCAAACTCTCGTTTGATTTTTTATCCTGAAAAATTGACCGAACCCCGATTAGAGAACACACCTATTCTATCAAACGGTCGATATATTATTGAATCTGTTATATATATATATATATATATATATATATATATATATATATATACATATTTATGACCGTTCTCGTTTATCATGGTATATATATATATATATATATATATATATATATAACAAGATTTCAGAATAAACACGTGAAGTTGGTGTAAATCCCAACTCAATTGGGTTTTTGATTCTGACGAAGATCATTTGTAACACTTGAAAGATCTTAGTTTTTTTTTTCACATTACTTATGGTGGTTTGATCATTGATATATCATATATACAATAATTGATAACGTATCGACCGTGGTATAGATACAGGATAATATTTATCAGGACTTCATAAATTTGAAATCAGATTGAAATAGTATTTATTCGTTTGTATTACGAATTTCGTTAAATATTATTTCATGATTTTTTGTTTTGCCTGGTTTGAATTTGGTGTTTTGAATTGTTACAGTTCAGTGTCGCGTGTTTATTCAAAACTAGACAGTTGCTGTTTAAATCTGAAATTGTTTTTTTTAAAAATTTCAAATGTAGTAGTTAATTCTTCTGTTTCAAAATTTAATACTTTTGTAACTCCTCTCGCTTGATTGTTATTTTTATATTACAATACTTACTTAACACAAAAACAATTGCTATTATATTTCTAAGTTTTAATTTTTTTCACTTTTTATGTACATTTAGTTGTTGGCTGTTTAAATTATTTCTTATATATCTTCTGTTTTATATACCAATTGAAAAGGTTTTCAATAAAAACCAAATCGTTGGCATTGAATATTTCATTTGAACCTGAATAACAAACGAATTCCTGATAAATTTATCCGGTATATAAATAAAGATAGGTTTCTTGCTGTTTATTTAAAGCAAAATGTCACTCATGTTGAATAGATTGAAATTGTTTGCAATGAGGTTGGATTTTAATGAAGTTATAACAACCATTAAGCAGGCGTCTAGCTTACGTTAGCAAAGTTATGCAGTTGGCAAGACACTCATGTTCTGAAAATTGCATATACTGCCAGGGAAACTAACATCCAACTAACATAGACTTCTTTATGTTGGCAAATTTTTGTATATTGTAGATTCATTATTAAAAAAAATTGTTTAAAATATTGAAGAAATCTATTTTTTTAGAAGAATTATTCGTATTTTGTAACTTTAAATTACATTTACATACCTTTATATTAATTAATTAATTAATTTATATTAATTTACATACCTATATATAAATGTAACTTTATATTACATTTTCAAGTAGTCATAATTAAATATGCAAAAGTGGTTTCTTTATCGAGGTTTGGTCTTGCATCAAACAGTAAAACATCTTTTAGCCAACGTTTCGTCCATGTTTGTAAACTCATTAGGGCTACATCAATGCAGGAATTAATTATAGTAACATGAAAAAAAAGTCATTAGTTGTGCAATTCGTAATTGTGTGATATTTACTCATTCTGAGGTAAAATGGATAAACAAACAAAAGTCTCCATACAAATGAAGTTTTATTCAACAACAACATCGCGTTTCGAACACTTTCTGTTCATCATCATGAAGACACTACGATACAAATTATATCTAATCAGATATATAATTATATATCTAACTTTTGTTTGTTTATCCATTTTATATCAGAATGAAAAAAAATTGTATAAGTTATAATATTTATATATATATATATATATATATATATATATATATATATATCTCAATGATCAAACTACAATAAGAAAATGGGAAAACAAGACTAAGATCTTTCAACCGTAACAAACGGTCTTCGTCAGAGTCAAAAACCCAACTGATTTTTTATACGTATCAGTTGGGTTTTTGACTCTGACGAAGACCGTTTGTTACGGTTGAAAGATCTTAGTCTTGTGAAGTTTGATCCCCACTTGACCCTCGATTTATTCATGCGGGAGGTGAATAAATATGAGTGCGTCATCCCTCGGAGAAGGAGGTTAAACCGTCGGTCCCGAGCCTGTACGATGTCAGGTACTCGTTAAAGTTCCCTACTCTAAATAGACTTGAGTTAGGCAAAATTTAGAACTCCCACTGTAGAATCAATCTTCATTGTGTGGTATCACAAAGAGCTAATGCTCTGCCTACATGTGTTCCCTTGTGAGACTACCACTTCAACATAACCTAACCTATAAGACTAGTATTAATAATACTAACTATTGGAAATAATAAGATGCATGAACTTTATTTTTGTGTTTATACTGAGAGATCTTGTTTAAAAAACTCAAATATATTTCTAGGTTTGATGATGAAATACGTCGTCATGATTGGTTTAGTTTTATTTTCTGATGGGGTTTTTTGCTAAGTAAAGTCATATTTTGAAGTGTTGTCCGTGACTCTTTTGCTCTGCGAGATTCTTGTCTAAAAACAGCTCTGTTCGGCTTCTCTCTCTACCACTTCTCTTGAATGTTAATCCAAGACCTGTTCTGTCGGTCTCTAGCATCCACTCCAAATGTCAACCAGTTTACAAATCAACAGTAAACCCAAACTTTTCTATTGTAACACTGCTTTCATATTTTTGGAAATTTTACGATATGTTACAAATACTTTGAAAGATAGTAAAAAAATAATTGCTTACTTGTATTGTTTAACTAGACGACCAGTTACTTTTGTATTACTCAGTGTTACGAAATTATAGCCAAAGTTAATAATACGTATTCACTGAATGTAATTGACAAGAATAACTGTTATTAATATTTCTTTGTTATTAAGCCATGAAAACAAAGATTTATGCACCAAGGTTTTTTGATATAGTATTCATAACATAATTCATATATATGGTAGACAGTAAGTATATTTAATAAAAAAAAATAATTTAAAAATAAAAAAAAACATTTATTTCATTACATAAATAAATTAAACATCAATTCAAGGTATATACATAATCAAGCATATTTAAAACTGTGAATTTGAAATATTTCATTTATTTTACCAAGCATAAAATAACATTAATGAAAGGAATGTGTATTTATTTATAATATTACCCTTAGAACATTCGTATTTAAGCTGACATTTCTGTTCAAGTTTATATTTCTAAAATTATTCATTTTACCAATTACTGATGTAATAAATAGTTTATTATATATACTTTCGGAATGTCATACATCTGTCTAATGCTTATTTAGCAAATACGATTGCTAGATCAAAACGTTGGCTTTCAAAGTTTGATTTGAACCTGGAAAACTAACCGATTCCTGATATAAAACAAATAAAATTTGTGTCATATATATTTATAACAATGAATTAACAGGAATTACGTGAACTAAAAAAAAAAATCATCTGAACGACAATAACGTCAATCCCAAAAATGGGATTGAGATCATTCGTAGAAAAACTCGTAGAAATACATATACTATTTTTCTTTGTAAAATAATTTGTAATGTAATACTTAGTTTTTCTGTTTCCAAATTTATATTTCTGTAAGTTTTCTCACTAACCTATGGTCAAAATTCCCATTGTAATTTATTAATTGTAACTAATTGCACTTTTATATATGTTTGATTTTTGAATTATTGAATTATTTCTTATATTTCCTCTGTTTTTGTAGGCCTATGAAAAAGGTTTTAAATAAAGACCGAAACGTTGGCAATGAGAGTTTAATTTGAACCTGATGAACTGACCGAGTCCCGATAAACTATAGTTTTGTATATATATATATATATATATATATATATATATATATCAATGATCAAACCACAATAAGAAATGGGAAAACAAGACTAAGATCTTTCAACCGTAACAAGCGGTCTTCGTCAGAGTCAAAAACCCAACTGATATATATATATTAATATATATATATATATGGAGTTGAGTGGGAGTTGAAAGTCTGTTATCACTCTCAAGAAGGAGTGATTAATTTAGTGTTATTATTCTCTACCTGACTAATCAAACTTGATCAGCTTTCTACCTGTGTAATGGAACCTGACCTGTTATTAAATAACTTAAGAATTCTGGCTGCTCTACCTGTTTCGATATTAATTACTGGCTTCTTTACTTGAATTATTATAGCTTCCATTACCTTTAAGCAAAAATGATCTCTTTCTTTATTTAAGATTGATGTGCAAATTACTAACATCTACTTGTACTTGGTTATTTATATTTGTAAAACTGTTCTGAATGAGTGCTACTGCAAATTCATCATATATGCTTTTTTTCATATGTGCAGATATCACACCTCCTGACTATAGGATTTTGGGAATTAAGTACAAGTGCGATTCTATTCATGAAATTATAACACTTTACATTATTCTTTTTATTTTATTTTACCAATTACCAAGAGACTTTCCGTGTGATGCTGCACGTTTGAATCAGGCAGTTCCAAGCCAGAGGCTTTCACCTACTTGTCTGTTTGCAATGCTTTAATTGTTCAGGTCTGCTGGGTAAGTCGGTATGTTAGCTTCTGTCCTGTCTACGGTGAGTATGTATTTCGTGGTCGTTTGGTCTTAAGAGTCTAAAGTCATCAGTTATTATTAATTTGGTGTTTTGATTAGTCGGAGGGGGATTGGTTTCAGAGAATTTGAGGTAAAAGTGTTCTTACTAGCAGGTTAGAGTGTACGGGAAGTTTTCTGTCTTCATTGATAGTCAGACGCCTAATGTACGAGGTGTGTAAATAAAGTAGTGAGACTGATTTTTTTAAATTTTCTATTCAAATATAATTACAATGTGATATTGTCACCTTCAAAATAGTTACCTTCACACAGCGCTGGAGACGGTCCTTCCAATCATTGTAGCATTGCTGGAACTCGGATTCTGGAATGGCCTTCAGCTGGTCGGTTACAGCAGTTTGTACTAAGTTTCTATTGATTCCATCCTTAGATCACGCTGGATATCGACATTTCTCTCATAAAAAGGAACATTATTTTACATTCCATTATAGCTATTATATTCAACCGTATATTGATTCTTGTAAAATATTTTGTGAGTAGCACCATTCATAATGTAATTTACAGTAGTATCCCGAATTTGTCAATATCCATCAAGGATATTTTAACCTCTGCGAGAGATGACGTGCTCAGATTTATTCACCTCCCTCGGAATAAATCGAGGACCATAGTGGGCATTGAACCATGGGCCTACCAGTCCAAAAGCAAGCACGTTGCCACTGGGCTAACCTGGCTTAATCAATTATGTTTATAATTTAGGGATCAGCTTAGGGGCCAGATTAGCTCAATGGTTAACGTACTCGCCTTTGGGCTGGTAGTCCAAGGGTTCGATGCCCACATAGCCCTCGATTTATTCACGCGGGAGGTAAATAAACCTGAGCACGTCGTCCCCCTGAGAGGACATTAAGCCGTCGGTCACGAGTCTGTACGATGTCAGGTACCCATTAAAGATCACTACTCGAAATGCACTTGAGTTAGTCAAAATTTAGGACTCCCAATGTAGAATCAAACAAAAAGCCAGTAAACGGCTAACGTTATCACCCGCTATGGGATCGATTTAAACAATAAAAAAAAGGACCAGCTTCATTGTCTTGTATTATCTCTCAAGACAGATATTATTTCCACGTCTTCTGTTGTTCAAACTATTAATTCATAGAAAGCAATTCAAAGCAAACGCTATTATTTTAATAGTAAAAATCATTGAGTAACTACCATTTCATTGGATTTGTCTCTCATTACATTCACTTCAGCTCTCTTTTACATTTTTCTATATTTAACAGCAGCCATATTATTAGAGTTTAACTGTAATTAGCTGTCTAGAAGATTAAAACTTAATTTATTTTTGTATAACAGATGACATAGTAATAAAACAAACTACGAGTAATAAAACAAACAAAAACTCGTAAAAGTTTTGTTTTCAAACTTTTTTTTTTGTACACTTGATTTATTTTGATTCTAAAATATGTACTGTAAACCTTGCGCTCTTGAAGGGTTAATGTACCCTCTGAGAGATGATAGGCTCATGTTTTTTATTTCTGCTTTAAAAAAACCATGTTAACTCAGTGTATGGGGCATTGCTGATTCAAATACCATCACTAGGTAACATCTAATTTCAAGTAAGAAGGATGTAAATAAGAAAAACCTCTTGTGTTATTTGCTTTGATCTTCTTTCCTTTCACTCTTTCTATTTCATATCTCCTCTCGACTTTTCATTCCTCTTTCTTTTTCTCTCTTTTACTTTTTAGCAATTTCTTTAAAACAGACAAACAATAAGTGATGTTTACACAATTTGTCCTTTACTATAAGGTTTATTCAATTATGTATTGAACATTCTTTTGACAAAATATTTTACTAAAAACAGTTTTTTTTTACGATTGAATGTTCAACCAAAAAAAAAAAAACTTCACTTCTTAATCCGTTATTTCATAAAAATTACCAGATTAATCACGAGATAAATGCATTTTCAAAAATAACTGAAAAAAATACTTGTTCAATAAAAAAAAACCTCCAAATTTCTTCCAGATAATTGAATTGCAATTAGTTTTCAATTAGATAGAATTATCATTCTTGGCTAGAGGAGCCATTATATTGGAGGGGATGAGAGAGAGGTATCAAACATTAGCGGAGGTATATTATTGCAAGGGTATTTGAATTGCAGTTGCTTCAGATAAAATTATCTTTTTAACTTCCAAGATCATTCCAATTATCCAATTAATTATAATGAATACGATTCGATTTGGTTGGAGTGCATTAATTTTGTCGTCTGGATCACTTTGTTTCGTTTTAGAAATAAACAGAAGACAACGCAATTAATGCATCGAATCAAAATCAAAAAAAAAAAAAAAATATACAAGTAATAATAATTAAAATACTTAGCGGAAAATATGTCAGTAAGTTAACGTTACTTGTATGTATTACAACGTGTTTGAAGTAATATAAAGAAAAAAAAAAAGATAAATCAATGTTGAAGAAAATAATTTTTTGATTTCTCTTCGAATTAAAAAATTTTATTTATCTTAATTCTTCTTATAAAATCTTTATTTGTAGTTAAGAAAAAAATTGAATTGTTTTTATGTTGTATGGGTTGTCTATTTACAGGGACAAATGTAAAGCCCATACAAACACACACACACACACACACACACACACACACAAACAACAACTATATATATATATAATATATATATATATATTATATATATATATATATATGATCAAACCACAATAAGAAATGGGAAAACAAGACTAAGATCTTTCAACCGTAACAAGCGGTCTTCGTCAGAGTCAAAAACCCAACTTGGGTTTAATGTCTTTCGCTAACCTTCTTTGGAAACTACCAGAGGCTCACCGCAAAGTGATACGAAAACTAGAGAGTGCCAACAAGAAATTGGTCAATGCAGAAGCTGCTGCTTATTTTAATAATATATATATACATATATATATAACTAATTAGACGAAACGATTATTCGAAATAAATAAACTAGAATTTTCAAAAGAACACAAGAACACAGTCGTTATCAGCCTATGGAGCGATTCACATCTATTCCTGACGACGAGAACATCGAAATATAGTAGTGAGTTCAGTGATTTCTTTTTTGTGTGTTGTTTTGAAAATTCTAGTTTATATATATATTTCACTTGACAAACGGAAAGACGATCAAAACTGGACACAACAACAGTTCAAAATTGAAGATAGGTATCACAGAAAGTAAAAGAAACACACTTATAGACTCAAATTTTCG
This sequence comes from Hermatobates lingyangjiaoensis, assembly GCA_026182355.1. Classification (NCBI taxonomy): domain Eukaryota; kingdom Metazoa; phylum Arthropoda; class Insecta; order Hemiptera; family Hermatobatidae; genus Hermatobates; species Hermatobates lingyangjiaoensis. The sequence continues at coordinate 264,454 of JAPFBL010000382.1, forward strand.
GGTAATCCGTCTTCAGGAGAAAAGAGAAAGGGAGACCAAGCACATTGTAGACCGAACGGTTACTAGCCCAACGGTTACTAACCGTTGCGTCTACAATGTGCTTGGTCTCCCTTTCTCTTTTCTCCTGAAGACGGATTACCCAAAAATTTGATTCTGTAAGTGTGTTTCTTTTACTTTCTCTGCTACCTATCTTCATAGAACTGTTGTTATATATATATATAATATATATATATATATTGGTATAAACAGGCAGCACACCCTTCCCCAAACAGGTACATTATCATTAAAATTAACCGTAGCCTCGGCATTCACGATCTTAAGACTGAGAGATTCGATCCTACGAACTAACCTCCTGCTAACAGGATTCAACTGGAAAAGGAGTTGTCCAAGTGCATGTTAAATGAAATCAATAAGGTAGTCAATATTATTAATAGATTAATGGATTAGTAAAGGTTAATATAAAGAGAAGATAAAAGGTTATTAAAGAACAAGAAACAAAGTGGTTAGACTAAATAAGTTGAAAGGTCAACAGTATAAATAGATTAATAGGTAATAAATAGATTTTAAAAAAGAGTTAAAATAAATGAAGGATAAAAGATTAATAAAGAAAAATAAAAGGTATTAAAATAAGATATTTGAATGAAAGTAAGAATTAATAGGGAAAGTGTAGTTAGAAATAAAGAAAAGAATAATAAAGATAAGAAAAGAAAACGTATTAGTATCGTGCAAGCTACCAATATATTATATATATATATATATAAACTAGAATTTTCAAAAGAACACATAGAAAAGAAATCACTGAACTCACTACTATATTTCGATGTCCTCGTCTTCAGGAATAGAAGTGAATCGCTCCAAAGGCTGATAACGACTTATATATATATATATATAAAGATTTCACATAAACACGTGAAATAACAATCAATGATCAAAGCACAATAAGAAATGGGAAAGCAATACTAAGTTTTTTCAACCGTAACAAGCGGTCTTCGTCAGAGTCAGTTGGGTTTTTGACTCTGACGAAGACCGCTTGTTACGGTTGAAAGATCTTAGTCTTGTTTTCCCATTTCTTATTGTGGTTTGATCATATATATATATACGTACGTACATACATTACAAGAAGAAAGGACATATAAACTTATGTACAAATAACAAATCACCACCTTGATTCTAAACTTTTTGAACTTTTTCTTGATACTGCGATAAATGGATAATACAACGTGTTTTTTTTTTATTCAAACTATCCGTTTCAAACACTTCATGTAAACTTTTGTGATACAAATAATAGATTAAAAGTTACAAAAATATACCAGAATTATATAGAATAAAAGGAAAAAATAAAAAAATGAATGATATACTCAATGGAAGGAGTAAAGGACAGATAATTTAGTTTGGATAAAAAAACAAAAATTCTTTTGTGGGGAGACTTTGTATTATTCATTTACCCCAGTATGAGTAAATACCACAACTAATACGGATTGCACAACTAATGAGTTTTTAATGATGATAAAGTAACTTTTTCATTGTGATATGTTTGCGTAATTTTTGAATAAGGTAATACAATGAATACATGCATTATCAATGAGATGTGACTAGATATGTACAAACATTCCTCGCGTAGAACAATGTTCAAGCTTTATGTTGTTGTAGTTTCCTCAAGCTTGAAATCTTATTCACTCGATCTTTAAATCATAATAATTTTTTTTTACTGACACTGATTCTTGGCAGACATCCATTAAACAGTGATTACCGTTTGCGAACAACCATTTCAAGTCTTTAGAAGGATAATGGTAGATTTTCTTTTGCTATCATGTAGACTTCTTGGTGATATGTATACCAGTTCCCAATTTTTCATCTTTGAAAATTATGCAAATTTCTAAAATATAAATCTCTTATATATATTTTGATCCTCCATTATGTTGGGGCGTACCTGGCTACCTGCCAGAGTTCAGAGTTTAAGAAGCAGTGTCTTAGAGTAAAAGGCCATTAATACAGAATAGTTTCAATCAATTAATACATATGTGGTAAGAACCTTATACGTTGAAGAAGAATACATATGTGGTAAGAACGTTTGTACGTTGAAGAAGAATGTATATGTGGTAAGAACCTTTATTGTTGAAGAAGAATATATATGTGGTAAGAACTTCTAACGTTGAAGAAAGTAAATCATTCAAGATGAGTTAGAAAATTTAACTGAAATCGTTATAAATAGCAGTTCCTATAATCAAATAATTATTGGATTTATCACGTTAAATGTTAAACACATGAATTGCTGGTATACAAAAAATTTCCCCTTAATCATCCTTATAATTAAGTGAAAGCGGTTAAGGAAATTATATATTTCAACGAAGCTGATAAACTCCAACTTAGAGAATATTATTAAAACCAGAAATGCTTCTTAAGAGCAATAGCTTCTGTATACTGCAGATAAATCACCTGGTGTACCAGTACACTTTCAATACGGGGATCTGTGAAACCCTGCCATGATGGTAAATCGAGATTTCTACCACTGAATTATGGTGTATCTTACGCTATACTTGTTGGCAGATACCCAGAAGAAGAATGCAATGCAGGTACACAACACTATTGTAACTACAAGAATTTTAGTAACAACAGCAATGGTTTTAAAAGCTGAAATTAATATAAGCTACCTATAAATACATGAAGTTATATATATAAATATATATCAATGATCAAACCACAATAAGAAATGGGAAAACAAGACTAAGATCTTTCACTCGTAACAAGCGATCTTCGTCAGAGTCAAAAACCCAACTGGGTTTTTGAGTTTTGAGTCAGTTGGGTTTTTGACTCTGACGAAGACTGCTTGCTACAGTTGAAAATCTTAGTCTTGTTTTCTCATTTCTTATTGTGGTTTGATCATTGATTGTTGTTTCACGTGTTTATGTGAAATCTTTATATATATATATATATATATATATATATAAAGATTCACATAAACACGTGAAATAACAATCAATGATTCAACCATTTCTGGAAAACGTCTTGTTTTCCCATTTCTTATTGTGGTTTGATCATATATCAAAATATCAAATATATCTGTGGTTTGATATATATATATATATATATATATATATATATATATATATATATCTCAACTATTACAAAAAAAAATCAGAATTGCCATTACTACATTCAGAACTTTCCAAGCAAAACAACTGGTCTTCGTCAGAGTCTCACTCACACTGCTCTGCTGAAGAACAATTGTTTTAATTGAAGAAACTCAGTGATATTTCTGAATATTTGAATTCAAAAATTTTGAACAGTTTAACCTTCCATATTGTTTTAGTGATGTAATTTGTAATAGTTCGTTCATTTTCAAATTCTTACTTTTACCTTTGAAAAAGATTATGAATAAAATCGAAACGTCAGAAATGAGAGTTTGATTGGAAGTGAAAGTTATTGTAATTAATTAGTTATTGTAATTAAATTCTGTATTGATGTGGCCCTGAAGAGGTCTAGAAATATCGTCTTAAAGGTGTTGTATTTTTAAAGCTAGACCAAACCTCGATAACAAAGAAATATTTTATTAAATATATGTGGTCCAGATAAGGAAAACATTCTATATATATATATATTATTTTTATTATTTCTAACGTAGTGCAATCTTTTATTATGTGATATTTACTCATTGTAGGGTAAAAAGCTAATGAAATGGTCTCCACAGATAAAAATTTAATAGTATAAAAATGCGTTTCGAATACGTAGTGTTCTTCCTCAGGCATTAACTAAAAAATACAATGACACCAGAGAGTTATCTATAGTATTAAAGTAAATACAGTACAAAATACTACTATACTGTAATAGTATTTTTACTACTATAGTATAGTAAATGTTTATAGTAAATTTACTATACTATACATAACTCTCTGGTGTCATTGACTTTTTGAGTTAATGCCTGAGGAAGAACACTACGTGTTCGAAACGCGTTGTTTATACCATTAAATTTTTATATGTAGAGAACATTTCATTAGCTTTTTACCCTACTGTTTTTATTATTTTTTAGTTTACTTGCACTTTGACGATGTGTTGACGAAAAAGGCTTAGAGCATAGTTTCAAAATTATTTTCCTTGTGGTTAATTAATCCATCCATTATATCGAGTGTTTTTTTGATTATTTATATATATATATATATATATTTATATATATATTATGATATATAGATATTGGATATATAGATCCAAACGTCCAGTTTGGATCGTTTTTTCGAATTTTGAGTGAATATATATATATATATATATATATATATATATACATCTTATCTACCCTTAATTTTTTATATCAAAAACTGCATCCTGTAATTTATTCCTCCTGTTTTGCGATAAAGTCAAGTTTTATTTCCTCCTTTCTTCTCACTACTGGTTTATAGTTTACTCTTTTTAAGTATTCTACTTTCTGTTTTTTTTTTTTTTTTTGTATAATATTTCTCTTGTATTTTGCTTTATTGTTTACCTAAACTTTCTCCCTACGATTATAGTTTTTGTATTGTCTTTTTCCTCTCTCACTCTAGTTTATGCTCATTATTGTCACTGAATGTATCACACCTCTGTTTCAATTACATGTTTAATCCCATCCATACACCCATCCCCCCCCCCCCACCCCACCCAAACCACCTACCCTCTTGGTATTCAGTCCCTCCAGGAAATAAACTGGAGTAGCTGGGTCTACAATTAAAATCGCTGCATAAATGGTCTTGTTTGGCAGGGCGACCGGTTCTCTTACTTGATTGCATTCATAACCTGTATGATTTTACATTGGGGTCCCCCCCCCCCCTCTTTGCAAGTGCGACCCATCAACATATTATTATGGTTTTTTCTTCTCCTTTCTTTCTTTTTTTTTTCTTTTCAAATGACGGCCGACAGATAACATCGTGTTTATCTCTTCAACTTTTGAGCACGCTTCAAGTGGATTTGACAAAACTATTTCAACTCTTTAATACTGAATTCATTAATATTTATATTATATCTGTAATAAATCATTCTCATGACCTAATAATAAAAATGATGCCAAGTTACTAATTATCTTACTCAATATTGAAAATTTCTATTTACCAATTATTTTAAAGTATTATAATAAAAAGCTATATAATAAAAAAATTATAATTTTTATTTACTATAAAAGAATTATATTCAGTTGATGCGTGGAAAATATACAATTTTGAAACAGACAAACTTAATTATTACATCTAGTAATGTAAAACTTAATGTTTTTTAAAAGGAAACTGCCTAGTTTGAATAAAGACGTGACACTGAACTGCGAAAAATCAAGACACCAAATTTTATCTAATTGACCTAATGGTGAAATTTGGTGTCTTACTTGGTTGCTGTTTAATGTCTGTCATATGTTTATTCAAACTAGACTGTTGTTGACATTCTCAACTGAAATTCTTAATTTTTTTTTTATTTTAAATACTCTATAATGTAATATTTAAGTTTTTCTGTTTCAAGATTGTATACTTCTGTCTATGAAAAAGGTTTAAAATAAAAACCGAAACGTCGGCATTGACGTTTAACTCTAAAATAAATTGTATTTTATATATATATATATATATTATTATAGAAAAAAACTATGTTTATTTCTTTAATTCAGAGTAGTTACTCAAATTATTCTACGTTCAGTGAGCACATCATGACCCTCGGACACTTGATTTTGAAACTCACTCTAGCTGAAAAGAAAGTAGTCTAAAGATTAGAACATATCAGAATTATGATCGTGAACACAGATTCTGCTGTCAACTTTAATATATATATTGATATAGTTTCTCGACCACTGATATTTCAAATTCACATAAGGGGTTATTGAGGATTTTGGTCATAAAACATTTATTATATAATAAAACGTCGGCTGATGATCAGGAGTTGTATGTTTTATGACCAAAATCCTCAATAACCCCTTATGTGAATTTAATATATATATATAAATGAATTAAAACGAAGGTAGCACAGATAGACAAAGAAATAGTTCCCTTCTATATTTCGACGATCGTCGTCATCAGAAGATGAAGAGTCCTTCAGGAAGGCAGAGTGGCAAAGATAGCACACTTTGTCTATCATTGTGTTACCTTCGTTTTAATTTGTTTTTATTTAGAAGAGTGCTGGATCGTTTCATTTAATATATATATAAATGCAAATCACAATAAGAAATGGGAAAAGAAGACTAATAATCTTTCAACCATAACAAGCGGTCTTCGTCAGAGTCAAAAACCCAACTGACGTAACAAATGCTTGTTACGGTTGAAAGATCTTAGTCTTGTTTTCCCATTTCTTATTGTGGTTTGATCATTGATTGTTGTTTCACGTGTTTATGTGAAATCTTTATATTATTATATATATATATATATATATTATTGAAAGATCTTAGTCTTGTTTTCCCATTTCTTATTGTGGTTTAATCATTGATTGTTGTTTTACGTGTTTATGTGAAATCTTTTTATTATCTATATATATATATATTATATTATTATATATTATATATAATTATATATATGTTCAAACCACAATAAGAGAATGGGAAAACAAGACTAAGATCTTTCAACCGTAATAAGCAGTCTTTGTCAGAGTCAAAAACCCAACTGAAACACTAGATGCAGAGAACATCTGGTGACAGATATATATATATGGAACACCAGATGTTCTCTGCATCTAGTGTTTCATTTGGGTTTTTGACTCTGACGAAGACCGCTTGTTATGGTTGAAAGATCTTAGTCTTGTTTTCCCATTTTCTTATTGTGGTTTGATCATTGATTGTTATTTCACGTGTTTATGTGAAATCTTTATATATATATATATATATATATAACATATATGTGAATGCATAAGCCACAAGGAAAAAGTAAAAAACACAGAAAATATACTCTGAGGCCTAAAATGTATGTCGTCAGAGAGCAACTAAAGATCGATAACAAAAGAGGTTACAGCTTTGTTACAAAAAACAAAATATGAGTAGATAATATAAATTATATGTTAAAATATAAAAACATTTAAAATTACGAGCTAAAAAGAATAACAATAAAGAAAAAGAAAAACAAACAATTATAAAGGGGGGAAAAAACCTAAGTCGAAAGTTGGGAATCATCAGCTTGATTAGAGCTTATATTGTTAGGTTTTAAAATATGAAGAGGCCCAATCTGATTGACTATAGCCTCAACTAAAACATTATCTAATTAAAATAGTCCTTGGCTGCTGTTGATAAGGTTTACAAAACAGTATTTGATAACAGCACTTTCCACAAGAAGGTTTTTTTCCCTTATAATTGTTTGTTTTTCTTTTTCTTTATTGTTATTCTTTTTAACTCGTAATTTTAAATGTTTTTATATTTTAACATATATTTATATTATCTCCTCATATATTGTTTTTTCGTAACAAAGCTGTAACCTCTTTTGTTATCTATCTTTAGTTGCTCTCTGATAAAATAAATTTGAAATGTCGCAGAGCATATTTTCTGTGTTTTTTACTTGTTCCTTGTGGCTTATACTTTCATTAGTTTTCATCACGTGTTATTTTGATTATTAGTATATATATATTCTCGAAACTCAACTTCCTTTCCTGAGGACGTCGGTTAAAACGGTCGAAATATTGAATATGAGTCCTAGTTTCTGTTTTTTATTCGTGTTTCTCAAAGTTTTCAAATTATATATATATATACTCCAAAAATTGTTCTTGACCTCTTCTATTCTATTCTATGTTTTGTTATTGAGGGTTAGGTCAAATAAAAGAAAATAAACTTCTTCCTAGGCCGACGTTTCGATGTATTTGTACATCATCTTCAGGGCTAAAATTAGAGAAAGAACTATAATATATTTACCAAAACAATTTTGTTTCAAAAATTTGTGTTAGTTCTCTATGTGAGTTGTAGATTGTTTTGGTAAATGTATTATAGTTCTTACTCTAATTTTAGCCCTGAAGATGATGTAAAAATACATCGAAACGTCGGCCTAGGAAGGAGTTTATTTTCTTTTATTTGACCTAGCCCTCAATAACAAAACATAGAATATATATATATGTTTGAGGATGATTAAACAATTTTAAAATCTTTAAATAAAAGTTAGAAATACGCTAAAGGCAAACATAAAATAGAAAAACACTTTTTACAGTTTTAGGTCTGGATATTTTGCATAACCGTCACTACAGAGGCTTACTTGATCTCTCTTTCCTATTCCTCCTTATGACAGTTATATCAATAATTTGAAACTTTAAGTGTGATTGAGTATGTTATCATAAGCTTTTTTTTTGTTTCTCACCTACATATATATGTAGCAAAACAATATAGTGATTTGGGAAGTACTGACTTTGTAAATAAAAGGTTCCAGTCACCCAAGTGTTCTTCTTTGAACGACAGTAGTTTCTAGATTAACTGTGCAAGAGGCAAAGAATTGCAAATGTAAATTATGGCGTAAAATATATATAAAATACATGTTTTCGAATCCTTAGCTTACATGTACATCAAGTTTCAGAGCATTAATTATGCATTCTAAAATTATTTAAGTTTCTATTGCTACAATACAAAATTTATATTATAGTTAACTTCTACAAAAAAAATTATGTTTAACTCTTTATTTTTTAATGTACTTGGTACTATAGCCACCGATAAATTATGAAAAACCTTCGGAAGAAATGTAAGTAAATGGTGAACGTATTATCAATGGCTATAAAAATTAAATTTATATGACCTGATCTGATGATTTATGTTAATGAAATCATTGATTATGCCGCTTGGATGATTATTCAGGAACTGCTTTTTGCTCAAAGAAAAATAACCGGAAGACTGGAATCTATTAACTACAAAACTTTGATTCATATTAAAAAATCTGGAGTGGCCTACACTCAACAATACTATAAGTAAACATAATACCAAATTCATTGATAATCGTTTGTAATTATCGTGTAGGCGTAATACTAAATTTTCTCTTAACGTTGATTAAACCCATAGATCATCAATTTAATTATATCATTCATGTTATTATGGGTATATCCTTTTTCATTTCACATTATTCTCCTGTAGGCCTCTGCATGTAAGCTAACTAGTATTTACGAGTATTGCCAATAATTTCTGACCCATCATAACCAGTGCAATCGTTAAGTTAATTGAAGGAAGATGTTATTCGTGGTGATGTTATCTACTGAATTTTACTTTTTATAATTGTTAAAAGAGCGAAAAAAAAGGTCTGTTTTCGAATAATATACAATAGTGTGCCTCTATTATTTGCTTTTGCCCCCAAGTTTTACAGTTTTTATTATAACCATAACTGTTTATTTGAGAAATATCACTATTTTTTGTATATCAATCTGAAATGCAGTGCGGTCAAAAACTTTTTGAATACATTCACACGCCCCCATACACTCAGACAAAAAAAAAAAAAGTTAAAATGGGCTTAGGGGCTTGCAAAAAAAAAACGCATAAGTCGAAATCTAGGGGGGGGGGGGGGGCAGGTTAGATCAGTGGTTAACCTACTCGCCCCTGAACTGGTAGGTACGGGGTTCGATCCCCATCTGGCCCTCGATTTATTTTTGTGGAAGGTGAATACATCTCAGTACGTCGTCCCTCGGAGAGAATGTTAATAAATAAGCCTTTGGTCCCGAGTCTGTACGATGTCAGGTACTCGTTAAAGATCTCTACTCTAAATATACTTGAGTTAGGCAAAATTTAGGACTTCCAATGTATAATCTGTAGATTACAATCAATCCTACTTGTTGATTGATCGGTTTAACAAAAAATAAATAAGTAATCAGTTTTATTGTGTTGTGTTATTTCTGGGGTTCGATCCCCACCTGGCGTTCAATTTATTCACGCAGGAGGTGAATAAATCTGAGTATGTCGTCCCTCAGAGAGGACATTAAGCCGTCGGTCCCGAGCCTGTAGGATGTCACGTACTTCTTAAAGATCCCTATTCTAAATACACTTGAGTTAGGCAAAAATGTAGGACTCCGAATGTAGTCCTAACCGATCAAACAAAAAGACCGTAAAGGGCTGACGTTTTTAACCCACTAGGAGTTTGGTTAAAAAAAAAGAAAAAAAATCGAAATCTTAAATTAAACTTATTTTACTACAACATTTTACTTACAGTAAAGTTAAGGTATCGTATTCTAAGACTATTATGAACTGACGATGATTAAAGTTCCTTCCAGATTATTTATATGGAAGTAATTTTTTAGAAAATCATTTCTGAAAGTAATATGAAAAATACATAAATTGTAACTATTATAATCTCTTATATAGTCGGTAAAAAAAAATTAAATTTATTTTATATCAACATCGTTATTAATTTATATAAACTAAGACATCAGTTATTAACAATAGAAAAAAGGGAAAGTACTAACAAATATACTTTGCTTTTGAATAAACCATCAGAAAATGGTTTTATACAATTGCTACTTGAAATATTGAGTTGTTTTCAATCATTATAAAATAAGACGTAATTTGAAGTTGTAGTGGGGGTAGTGATTAGTGAAAACTGTATGTGAACTTTGGACTCTCTAGTATTAGATGGTTTCTTGCATGTTCCAACCAGTCATTTAGTGGCTGACATCCCTAAACCAAGTCCAACGTCACATTACTCATCAAGCTAAGGTAATATATGTATTTCTTAATAAATCATGTCCTTTGGTATCATTTATCATCACAAATCTTTATAAAGACTTTAAAATGTATATTTTACACGAAATATTTGCACCAAAACTTAAATGGAAGAAAATTTAGTTATTTTTACCCACTAATATCAAACAAACATTGTATTAGTTAACATCATTTTGTAGTTTAAAAGTTAGTAACATATAAAGGTAATGAAAAATGTGATTTCATCACGATACTTAAATACAATTGATGAAAATTTGAAATTAACAATACATAATCAAATTTATTAGTTCAATTGTTTTATATAATTTCAATTGATTTATCTCTCATGCATATTTTATGTCATTTTTCAACTGCTCGCTAATTATAGCTTCACTTCTAACAATTATAATTTGTAATATTCTGCAAAGGGTGGATAATATTTTAAACCAGGAGGTTACACTTTGTTTCACTCGTCTTCTATACAGTATAGATCTTTAAATTAGGAGGCCTTCAGCTCATTGCAATTTAATTATCACCAAATTCTTCAAATAGATATAAAATAATTAGCTAGCATATAAAATAAATACTAGATAATTATGAACTATAACTTTTTTTTTAAAATATATGTTTAATTTACTGGTTCCATGGTGATATAAAACATAATTTCTTGGATAATATCCTTTGATTTTGTTTTCCATTTCATTTTGTTATGTATACTTTAAAATGTTTTATGTGAAATATTTGACACACAATACCTCCATTAAGACATAAATGGAAGTTATTTTATTTCCTTTTCATCCACCAATATCAGACAAACAAAGTATTAGTTGACATAGATTTTTAGTCAAAAAACCTACTGACTTTTGAGGTTTTTAACTCTGACGAAGACCGTTTGTTACGGTTGAAAGATCTTAGTCTTGTTTTCCCATTTCTTATTGTGGTTTGATCATTACATTAGTATATATTGTATGTAATAAGTAAGTAAGTAAGTATAGTAAATAATTAATGTGTATTGCAATTTACTCCTGATAACTAGTCACAGGACTGACGAAGAATACTTATACATTTTAAAGATAATTATGTTATTATTGATATGTGCGTTTTGTTTCAGGTGCAGACGAAAGAATACCTGTACACCGGTAAGTGTGTTCATTATTATAATAATACGATTGGTCAGTATGCTAAAAGCCCTCTTTGTATAAGCATGATGTATATTTGTTTAATAATTTTATCTAAGTTCGGATTGGTTTATGTTTATGTACCGTCAACAAGTGATTACAGTAAGCGTGCAGGCACATATTACAAAAACTTTTGTTCCTTAACACCAATACAGAATTTATGAATATATATATATATATCTAACCACCTCATATATATATATATATATATATATTTGTGTACAATGGCAGCAGGTCTTCCCTTAAGCATATGTTATTAAAATAAGCAGCAGCTTCTGCATTGACCAATTTCTTGTTGATACTCTCTAGTTTTCGTATCACTTTGTGGTGAGACTCTGGTAGCTTCCAAAGAAGGTTAGCGAAAGACATTAACACACACAATAAACTTTAGGTCAAACACGAAAACACTGCAAGTTGTAAGTCTTTTTTGTGAGTGTTTTTATCTGTTTTTTTCTTTCCTTTATGAACTATATATTATAAATTAATAATCAACAATAACTCTTGATATAATATATGAATTAAACACCACAATAAACAAATATATATTAATTACAATGTTCTAAGGCCTTTCGTTACAACAACATCATCAGAGATCTACTTTTGGTTGAACTTTTTGGTTCATTTAGCTCTCTGATGATGTTGTACCGAAAGGTTTTACAGCATTGTAATTAATATATATTTGTTTATTGTGGTGAAAAAATATATATTTTATTATATATATATATATAATATATATTTATATATATATATTAGGACGTATCGCGCTCTGCCCTTCGACGTGAGGAGATCTCTCTCACTTTGTCCTCTCTTTAATCTACTCCCGATGACGGACAACAGTTCGAAATATTGAGAATTCTGTAAGTGTTCTTTTTATTCGTTTTTCTGTATTGTGCTTTGTGTAATTTAAAGTTATATATATATATATATATACAAAAACTAAAGTTTATCGGGACTCGGTCAGTTCTCAGGTTTAAATGTAAACTCTCATTGCCGACGTTTCGGTCTTTATTTAAAACTTTTTTCATAGGCAGAAGTATAAGTTTTGAAACAGAAAAACTAAGTATTACATTACAAACTATTTTTCTTTGTAAAAGGTTTTAAATAAAGACCGAAACGTTGGCAATGAGAGTTTAATTTGAACCTGAAGAACTGACCGAGTCACGATTATCTTTAGTTTTGTTTCTATTTCACGGTCGATACTTTTATCAATATATATATATATAAAGATTTCACATAAACACGTGAAATAACAATCAATGATCAAACCACAATAAGAAAATGGGAAAGCAAGACTAAGATCTTTTAACCGTAACAAGCAGTCTTCGTCAGAGTCAAAAACCCAACTGTTGGGTTTTTGACTCTGACGAAGACCGCTTGTTACGGTTGAAAGATCTTAGTCTTGCTTTCCCATTTTCTTATTGTGGTTTGATCATTGATATATATATATAAATTGATGTCCACTTTTAATTCCATCATCTTTCCCATTGCAGTATTAATGGACTGCAGTACCTTAATTCTATATAATAGTTGGTATTCTAACCCCATAATAAGAAATTAACCATAGGGGAGGGGGGAGGGGGCAGGTTAGCTCAGTGGCCCTCTATTTAATCACGCGGGAAGGTGAGTAAATGTGAGTACGTCGTCCCTCGGAGTTGACGTTAAACCGTCTCTTCCATAGCCTTTCCGATGCTAGATACTCGTAAATGATCCCTGATTTAAATATAGTTGAGTTAGTCAAAAGTTAGGACTCCTACGGTAAGACTATTCATTGCGTTATCTCACAAAGGGCCAATTTTTGACATGTATGTGGCTCTCGTGTGACTTCCTAACCTAATATATAACCTTACCTAATCCCAAGATATCTTTTAATTTGTATTCGTAAAGTTTGTACTAATCTTCAATACCACTGTAGATTTCATTTTAACTAGTTAATAATATTAATATTAGTATTAATCTATATATAAATTCTCTTCGTGGCTCTGTATGTATGTATGTATGTATGTTTGTACCTTATGCATTCGGCCTACAATGGACCTTTTTCAAAAATTCTTTTGCAAGGCACTTTCTATAGGTCTTGGGGTGGTCTTAGGCTATTAAACTCTGAGGGGCAGCTTAACGCCGGCCCCCTAGGGCCCAAAAACCTCAAAAATTTGCCAATTTTTAGTTTTTGCATTTTTTCTCAAGAAATATGGCGTCTACGGCCTTAATGCATAAAATATGAAATGTTGGAAATAAAAATCGAGCTCAATGTTATTTAATGTTTTTTTGCTCTAGGATGCTTCTTTCATAGCCTAGGTACCACTATTCTCCTGAAAATGTTAAAAAACGTCCAAGGGACTGTAGATCATGAATAAAGAATCGTAAAACAAAAATGCATAAAATAATATAGAACCCAATTTTCATTTCGATCATTTCATATTTTATACTTTAAACTTCTAGACCTGGGCAACGCCTGGTATTTCTGCTTGTAAAATATAATTCTAATGTAGTGCAATCAGTTATTATGTGGTATTTACTCATTGTAGGGTAAAAATCTAATGAAATAGTCTCCACATATAAAAATTTAATGATATAAACAACGCGTTTCGAACACGTAGTGTTCTTCCTCATCCTTAGTTAATGCCTGAGGAAGAACACTACGTGTTCGAAACGAGTTGTTTATATCATTAAATTTTTATATGTGGAGACCATTTCATTAGATTTTTACCCTACAAAAATATAATTCACTATTAAGGAGAATAAATAGTGAAAATAATAATGATAAAATACCATTATTTAGAAAAGTACCAAATAATAATTAAATCCAATAGTACATATAATTCTAAAAAAATAAATACAACAAAAAACAATAAAAGTTTGTTGTATTTATTCAAGACAGGTGAAGGGTGGACCTTGAATATCCAAGTTTATAGGCCTCATAATCCGTGTCATTATCTTGAAATGCTACCTGCGGCAAAATCAGTAATTTCAAGTAATATTGTGATTATGAAAATTTGAATTGACATAGAGAGGGGGTCATTAATTAGAAGCTGCGTGCTAGTATTCAAAATAAACTAAAAATCAAGATACCATCTGTATAATAAAAATGAAATTGATAAAATGGTTTGAACAATTGTTTATTATTACAATTGTCGAATAATATTGAACACATTTTTTTTTTGTTTTATTATAGTGTAATAGTTTTCGTAAATATATTTGAATATTTTATTGACATAAAAAAACTGGATACATCGGAAGAGTCTGAAATAAGTGAGGGTCAGTTTTGACATTTATTTCAGGCAAAAAAAAGGTTTTAAAATTAAATGTTATATTATCGTTGAAGTTAAACAATTTAACTTGATTTTTACCTATGTTTTTGAATAAATGGTAAAACAAAGAGACTCTGAATACAATGGAATATCAAATTTTGAGATAATAATATAATTTGAATATTATTATGGTCACCTTTAAATTGGAGATTTGTCGTTTATTTATGTCTAATTAATTTTGAATATTAAACTTATTAAGAAAATATATGTTTTGAAGATGTGAGTATAAAAACTGTGGATTTTAGAATTAATGACAAGAAATAATGAAAAAAATGAAATGCAGAATGTTTTGGGAAGTCGGTTAGGATAATAATCTATTAGATTATACGAGTATCCTACAATCCTACAGAATTATAGCCTATTAGGATTATAGGATTACAATATTTTAGGGGCGATAGTGGTGAAGGAATCATGACAAATAGGCGATAGTGGTGAAGGAATCATGACAAATAGGCGATAGTGGTGAAGGAATCATGACAAATAGGCGATAGTGGTGAAGGAATCATGACAAATAGGCGATAGTGGTGAAGGAATCATGACAAATAGGCGATAGTGGTGAAGGAATCATGACAAATAGGCGATAGTGGTGAAGGAATCATGACAAATAGGCGATAGTGGTGAAGGAATCATGACAAATAGGCGATAGTGGTGAAGGAATCATGACAAATAGGCGATAGTGGTGAAGGAATCATGGCAAATAGGTGATAGAACCGACGAAGGGTGTTATGTTCATATAACGTAAACAATTTCAGAAGAACAAACAGTTAAAGAAATGATAGTAAACAAATAATTCTCAAAAAAAAAACAAAATTTTTAAATTCAATAATCAAATTGTTAAAAATATGAATAAACAAAAGATAAACTAATCAAAAACTGTGCTCAATGATTTTCATTTTCAAAACTTATGAAAAAGTAAAAAAAAAAATCATAAATTTGGATATGAAAATGATATGAAAGTGGTATAAAAGCAAAAGCAGTTGATTGACTGCAGTTCTAAAGATCTATTTGCCTATGCATAGAGAGATGAACACAGTTCTAAAGATCTATTTGCCTATGCATAGAGAGATGAACACAGTTCTAAAGATCTCTTTGCCTATGCATAGAGAGATGAACACAGTTCTAAAGATCTATTTGCCTATGCATAGAGAGATGAACACAGTTCTAAAGATCTATTTGCCTATGCATAGAGAGATGAACACAGTTCTAAAGATCTATTTGCCTATGCATAGAGAGATGAACACAGTTCTAAAGATCTATTTGCCTATGCATAGAGAGATGAACACAGTTCTAAAGATCTATTTGCCTATGCATAGAGAGATGAACACAGTTCTAAAGATCTATTTGCCTATGCATAGAGAGATGAACACAGTTCTAAATGAACAAAAGAACTTAGTTCATTCAGTATATGTCATAGTTCTGTGATTTATACCAGATATTTAAACGAAACTAATCATAATAAAATGAAATTTACAAAATGTTTGAACATTTTTTTGGTTTGAAGAATTGTTTGTTATTACAATGGTCGAATAACATTAAATACATTTTTCTTCTTTTATTATAGTGTAATAGTTTTAAAAATATCTGAATATTTTATTGACATAAAAAAACTCATACATCGGAAGTGTCTGAAATAAGAGAGGGTTTTAGTGAGTTTTAACATGTTTCATTTAAAAAAGTTGATTGTTTAATTAAAAACACATTTTTTTTACTTCATAAGGTTTGATTATATGAGCACAACTGCCAAGCTTTTGACCAAGAATTCATTTTCTTTAGAGTCATGAACTTTTTAAAATGTTTAAGGTAACTGGGTGGATACAAAAAAGTAGTTTTTAAGTTGGTATAATCTACCAGTAATCATTTTAAAATAGTGCAATTGTCGCTACTTTACAAATTTTTAAAAGTTTTGTTTATATCCCTGATGAAGATAATTGTTGGTCGAAAACTCGGATGTTGTGTTTATAACATAATAAAAAGTATAGACCAGTTTAAAAGGAAAGGAATTATTGTTTAATGCATTATTAAGTTAAGATTAAAGAAAAAGCAATGCAGAAAAGGATAACATGTATTTTGAAGATAGTTATATTGATATTTAAAATATATTCTTCCTTAAATCGAGTATTTAAAAGAAATTTTATTATTAATTATATATTTTTTTTTAAAAATTAACAACTTTAAAATGCTGTGCATTAAGCACTGTATTGTTGTTTGTATTGGAAATACATACATGATGCAATACTGGGGCAGTTATTAATTTTTTTTTTCTCTTTATATTGTGCAACGAGGAATGGCATACGTTAGGAATAGGCAACTGGTTGGCAGAGGAGGTTTTGGCAAAGTTGCCCGATGACGTCAGAAAACCGTTGTGTTTTGCCCCACATCTCATGGGTTTCGTAACGATCCGGTCCTGTGGGGGGGCCCACAGCACCTATCCCAACTGAATACAGCCTTCTTGTATGTCAAGTCAAGCATTACGTAGACGTTGTAAAGTAGTAGGGAGGTAAAACTTTGTCTTCTCCACACTATGCCTCAAACACTTGACATATTTTTATATTAGATTACATTTGTGCTTAGCAACTTAATTATCATGATACACAGTTATATTATCCTACCAACAAGACGTATATCATCATCTCCTCGACCTTCCAGGCTTCAAGAAATAATACATAATAATAAATAAACAGACTGTTTTCTTTTTTTGTTTTGTCAACAGTTGTACGATACATTTCTCTAATGTATCGTAAGTTTAACTTGTAAGTTAAACTTCAATTCAATTTACTTTTTCGACAAACTAGCAAATCAAAGTTTATCGACTACTAGATAAAAGGTTATCTAGTTTAAAATTACCACTTGAATTTAAAACAATAAATAGTTTTTATCAATTATTATTAATCCCGTATGTATGCCATAGCAAAAAATTGGTGCCAAACAATAAATGAGCACAACTTTCTTCCTCCAGAACAGCTTAAAGGCAAAACCCTATAACTGTCGATATCGTGGAAATTTTCTATGATAACTTATAGTTTTTAATCTCAGCAGTTGAAAAAAATTGCAAACAATGAAACAATTGCAATTTATCAAATTTTAAACACAAAAAAAAATTATAGTTCATTACTAGTGTGGTATTTACTCATATTGGAGAATTTCAAAAATTACTCCTAATAATTCAGTCTGTTGTTGTTAAAGCTCACAAATATGTATATTTTTTTCAGATGTAAACCTGAAGAAGAACACGAAGTGTTCGAAACGCGCGCGTTCTTAGTTTTGATATTAAACTCTTTTTTTTATGTGGAGACTTAATTCATTTTTTTTTAATTCTTATTTTAAAATAAATTCAAAATTTCTATTAATTATTTAAATTAAATAATTAACAAATTAAATATATTATTAATTCTTTTAAAAGAATTTTATTAATTTTTTTTTAATTTCTTAATATAGTTAATATTATGATATTATTTTAAATTTTCTCCTGAATATATGCTTAAATATCCTGGCTTGTTTTCGGAACAATTCATGTCATTCAACTTGATGACTACTTGAATCGAAATACAGTAGTGCGTTTTTATAACTTACTTAGTGAGTTGTGAACCCTTTTATGTTAGTCTAGATTATATAATATATATATATATATATATATATATATATATATATATATATATACATTAAAAGAAACGGTCCAGCGGACTTTTTTAAATAAAATAAATTCAAAACGAAGGAAAAACACAGAAAGACACAGACATAATGGTGAGTCACCACCCTGCCTTCCTGCAGGACTCTTTACTCTTCGCTCTTCACACCTTCTGATGACGACGATAGTCGAAATATCGATGTCAGTTATGTCTGTGTCTTTCTGTGTGTTTCCTTTGTTTTGAATTTATTTTATTTAAAAAAGTCCACTGGACCGTTTCTTTTAATTGTATATATTATATATATAATATAAAATAAATTCAAAACGAAGGAAACACACAGAAAGACACAGACATAACTCACATCGATATTTCGACCATCGTCGTCATCAGGAGGTACCGCCCTGTCTTCCTGCGGGACTCTTCGCTCTTCACACCTTCTGATGACGACGATGGTCGAAATATCGATGTGAGTTATGTCTGTGTCTTTCTGTGTGTTTCCTTTGTTTTGAATTTATTTTATTTAAAAAAGTCCGCTAGACCGTTTTTTTTAATTGGGTATATTATTATATAATATATATATTATATATATTTATATAATCAGTTAGCTTAGCTAACTCAAAGGGATATTTTCTAACCGATGACGACGACTGTCGAAAATATCGTTGTGAGTCTTTTGTGTGTGTCTCCATTTGTGTTTTCTCTTTCTGTGTGAACTAATATATTATATTATATATATATTATAAATATATATTATATATATTTATAATATACCATGATAAACGAAAAACGGTCCGGAGGACAAATAACAATTAATAATAAGCAGTGACACATAAACAGAAACACAACAAAGACTCACTTTTCAATATTTCGACCGTAATGGCGGTCGTCCTCAGGAGAAGAAGTGAATTGACGGACGACAGTCAACTGAACTCATGTGAAGTATTTTATACATTTATATGAAGTCATATATATGAACTCATATATATATATATATACACAAAACTAAAATTTATCGGGACTCGGTCAGTTCTTCATGTCACATCCATATGTTCTTCTTATATCCTCATAGAAACCCATATTTATTATCCCAAATTATATAAATATTGATCAAAGTATCGACCGTTGAATAGAAACAAAACTGACCGGACTCAGAACTGACCGAGTCCCGATAAATTTTAGTTTTGTTTCTAATTCAACGGTGATACTTTGATCAATATTTATATATATATTATATATATATATATATATATATATATATATATGAATAAAAGCACAATAAGAAATGGGAAACAAGACTAAGATCTTTAACCGTAAAAGCGGTCTTCGTCAGAGTCAAAACCCAAACTCAACCCAACAGTTGGGTTTTTGACTCTGACGAAGACCGCTTGTACGGTTGAAAGATCTAAGTCTTGTTTTCCCATTTCTTATTGTGGTTGATCATTGATTGTTGTTTCACGTGTTTATGTGAATCTTTATATATATATATATATATATATATATATACCTTCAACTTTTCTCAACATGTTGTTGTTATTTCATCAACTGTATGTAATACAATTTTATTTATCATGGTGATATCTCAGTTCAACAGTCGTCATCAATAAATTAATGATTTTTCTTTTTCAATATATTAATTTTCTTTATTTATATAAAGCAAGTAGAGAACATTAGCAAGATTAAAGTTGTTTTACTAAATGTTGATGGTGGAGTGATATATGAGATTAATTCGTTGCCTCAAGTGGTTAAAAAAAATTCACATTTTTTACTCAATTCTTTTTTTTTTAATTTAGCTTTGTGTTCATTCAAACTGTTTTAATATGTTATCACTATTTTCTAATTTTATATTGATCTATGATTTCAGTTTTTTTATAAGTACACCTTCAGTACCATAATCACACTTATTTTTTTAATTTAAGTATTTCTTTAGTTAACTTTGAATTATGGATTTGGTTCAAATATATTTGAGAGGACTCTAGTCAATAGATACATACTTGGGTATTGTAGTCGTATTTACTAAAATGTACGATTTTTTGTTCCGTTTTATACTCCCCACAGTTGCATTTAATATCGTGCATTTCTAAAATGTTATTTTTCAAACCTTGTTATGTTATTGTTTTTCTTAAAAAAACAACTGATTATAGAGCTTTCGTAATATCTAACCAGAGAAACTTCGTCATTGTCTTATTTCCTAGTATTCTTTCTCTATTTTGTGTTTGCATGAATACTAGTTTCTATAATAAACAGTTCAAGATGTATTCCATTGTTTTTTGGAATTTACAGCACAAGTTAAGAATATTACCAATTTATCATAGTAATAGCCTTTCTTTACAAAACACTTGTTTTTCTAAACCTGCTCTGTAAAAATATCTCAATTTGATGAATTTTGTTTGTAATGTTGATTAATCTTTTTATCGTTGAACCTTATAAGCGTTGTGGGTACTCACCATAAACATAATATCGTCTATCTTTAATAATTCTATATATATCTTTATTAATTTTATATATACTCGTACATTACATTTTTTTTTATTGTGCAAAGATGTTAGTCACTCCAAAGACAACAAAAGAATGAAGTTTTTGATTTTACTCTTTAACCAAAAATTGGAAGACTTTAGGATTTTTTTTATTTATTTCACTTTATAGTGATTCATTTAAGTCAAATTACATATATAATATATATATATATATATTAAAGTACACAGCAGCCTCTGCGTTAATGACTTTTAAGCTGGTCTGCTCCAATTTACGAACAACCTTGCGATGGGCTGGTGTTAAAAGCCATATTAATTGCCCAAGAGACATCTTAATTTGGCATGAGCAGATGTAAAAAGAAAATCACAACTTCCAGACGAAAGGCAAAACTTTTTAATATGACACAAAATACAAATAAGAAACAACAACAATTACAATGAATTAAAATCAAATACAGAAAATAAAAACAGTTACAGTGACAAAAAACAAGTACTTACAAAAGTTAAAACGCGCACGAACAAGCTTTCGACTTTTACACAAGTCATCATCGGGTTAATGATATGGAAAAGAACACATATATAAAACAAAAATGGAGAAAAACTCTATCCAATTAGAATGTGCAAATTAAAAATACGAGCCACTCAGATTGCAGGATCAGATCAACTAAAGTCCGTCATTTCAGACGTGTTACGTTTGGTTGACTGTGCTAGTCAGCCTAACCAAACGTTCAGCTTCTCATGACTGCTCAGCTGATTGATCAGTTCTACTTTCCAACGCAGTTAATTGACTTATATCCATTAGCAGTTTGTAGGAATTATCAAAATTCCTAGAACTCGGGATAATGTTCATTTCACAAATTTGAGCCTTTAAAGTAGGGTTCAAATCTTTTATATAGAGGGCTTCAAGTATTCTTAATTTGTTAGCATCACTATTCTGCTGTAGTATTATTGTATTTTTCTATAAATTTACATTGTGTGCTTCTCTTGCGTGATTCTTGGGGGCTCCATTTATTAGGTACATGGTTAAGCGTCTTGATAGCTTTGTGGTTGTCATCCCAATGACAAATTATATTGGGATGACAACCACAAAGCTATCAAGACGCTTATCCATGCACCTAAGTGACAGTGACTGTGCAGAAATTAACTTCATTACACTGCTAAAACAAAGGTTAAAGAAATCAAAGATTCAACGATTTTGCAGGGATGGTTATTTGAACTATGGATTTCAGTGGGCTGGGGATGATCATATGTCTAATATATGTTGTGTGGTCAAGTACTGTGAAATGAGACATTTTATGACTAACCACTCCAGCTTTCAAATTAAAAAAAAACACTAATTATTTTCAAAGCTTGCTACAATCAAATCCAAGAAAACTGTAAGATATTTCAACAAGCAAAATATGTGTCCGGAAAAAACGCAATTAGCTTCATATCAGATGGCAGAATATACTGCACTTAAATCAAAATCTGATATCTTTGCTGAATCAGTAATACTTGCAGCATGCAAAAGAAATCATTAAAATTATATTAATTCATCAGTCTGAAGAGAAAAATTAACATTTCTCTTTCAAATAAATTAATTTACTGTATGAACATTACAATAACATTTCCTTTCTATAAATCGGCTGATATTAGTAAAGCAAACATAATTGATTGCGTTTATCCGCTTTGTTGATGAAGATATTACAATATCTATAGTAGAAAATATTTCCCACAACTATAAAAAGTCAGGATGTTTTTAATATATCGACAGTATACCTTGAGAAGCATAGTTTATCATGAGATTCACTTGTGAGAATATGTACTGATGGACTACCATCAAAGGTTTTGCTTCTCTTGTGAAAATACAAGCATCGTGCGAACAAACTGTTTTTTTTCTGTCTTTAGAGAAGTATTAGTTTCAAAGATAAGCTAAAAAAGAATTAAAAGAGGTGGTTGATACGGTAAATTATATAAAAACACTAGTTCTGAAGTCAATATTATTTGATTTATGTGAGAAGATATGGATTCGCAATAGGTTTGTATAGTATTACATATAGAAGTAAGATGGATGTAAAAAGAGAAAATACTTGTATGCTTTAATGAACTTCAAAAATAATTTGTGAAATGATAGACATTTAAAATTCATTAGCTCTTTTTAGTTCTTTAAGCAAGAATTAGGATTTTAAGTTGTTATATAGGAGTTTTATAAATGAGGTATTCAAAGAAATAATAGATGATTTTGTTACAAATTAATCTAATGTAAAGTGATCAAGTATGAAAGAAACTAGTGTTAGTCCGGTTTTGATATTAAAAGGAAGTAGTTGACTTTTGGATGTGTGTTGAAAAGAGAGAGAGTGAGTGTGTGAGAGAGAGAGGAAGAGAGTGAGAGACTTGGCTATTGAAAGGGTGACAATTGTGTCAAGGGGAATTGTTTTGTATGTGATTTTCTAAATATTGTAACGATGTATTTAGAAGGTTACATCTTTCAGTAACCAAGATAAGGCAAGAAAAAGAAATTAATAATTTATATTAATTAATAAACTAAATAAATTAGTTAGTTTGTTAGTTTTCCAAAGCCCACAGTTATAAGGCTTTCACCTTTTAGTGCTCATCAATAGGTGGAAAATTTGGCTCATTTATTATTTGGCACCTATTTTAGTAATGAGTGGTTAACGATGAATTGTAATGTGTAAAGTAGAGTTTTATCAAAGATTTTTCAAAAATAATTTGTCTTTTTTGAAAATAATAGACATGAGTGATTTTCTAAATTCTTTAACCATGATTGTTTGTTAGTTTTCCAAAGCTCACAGTTATAATGATTTTCACCTTTTAGTGCTGATTTATAGGCGGAAATATTTGGCTCATTTATTATTTGGTACCCATTTTAGTAATGAGTGGTTAATGATGAATTGTGATGTTTGAAGTAGAGTTTTATTAAAGATATTTGGATACCTCAATAACCTGAACAACAATATTACAAGTCGAACATGAAAGCCTTCATAGTTACAAGAAAAGTTAAATAAATCAAAGATTCATCGATTTGACAACGATTATTATATGAAATATGGATTTCAGTGGACCAGGGATAGTCATATGCCTGCTATATATTAGCGTACATACTTCGACCAATATAATTAGTTGCTATTAAGAACAATCTTTCATTATGAAAGAAAAAAAGTTAAAGAACACAGTTTGGATATGTTTCCATTATTTCGTAAAACTCTCATTTGAAAAGATGAATCTCATTGTAATAGGATACCTAATAAGCTTAGGAGGGGGAGGGGGTCAGGCTAGCTCAGTTGTTATGTGCTCGCCTCTGAACTGATAGGACCGGGGTTCGATCCCCACCTGGCCCTTGATTTATTCACGCGGGAGGTGAATAAATCTGAGCACGTCGTCCCTCGGAGAAGGACGTTAAACTGTCGGTCCCGAGCCTGTACGATGTCAGGTACTCGTTAAAGATCCCTACTCTAAATACACTTGAATTAGGCAAAATTTAGGACTCCCGTTGTAGAATCAATCTTCATTGTGTGGTATCACAAAGGGCCAATGCTCGGCCTAAGTGTGTTCCCTTGTGGGACTGCCACTGCAACCTAACCTAAGCTTAGGAGGGGAAAAAAATGAAAAAATATTTGGAAACATGCTAAAACTTGAAGCATTAATACAAGTATACTCCCAAATTATCCATGAGCAGATATTGCCTTTCTAAATGTCTCTTTATATTCAAGAAATATATATCAATTATTTAACTTCATATCAATGGCTTCAAAAGTAAATAACTCCTGTCAATTTGTAACTCCTTTAAAAGGCAATAAATATTTGCTTAAAAGTAATATTTGTATTATTGCTTTAACTGGTGATTTGTATCTCTGCAAGAAATAAATTTCACCAAGCAGATCAATGGAAAAAGAACGTCTTAATGACAGAATAAACTGAATCATATAAATAAGGAAAAATAAACATTCAATGGAAATATACAATGATTATATTAAAGAAATAAATCAATTATTCATAACTTAAAGAGAGAAGAAGGCATAGAATATAAATGTTTAATAGGATATTCTTCATTACAGGAGACAATGAATGCCTCAAATATAACTTGAGTTGAAATTATTGAACTGTGATGCTGCCAAGTGAGGAAGTGATAAATAAAAATCAAGGAAGAGTTGGAAAAACAGTGAAAATAAATGAATTCAAATGAAAACAAGGCAAGAAAAATAATGAGTGATACATTTAAGAAATAATAAAAAAAATATAAACAAAAAAATAAATCATGCGTAGTTTTGAATGTAATTTAAAATAGTTGATGATCAAGTTTCAAAGAGGCTTGGGACTTTGTCCCATTGGTATTTTAAGAGAAGAAGTACCTAATATTGGGGTTACCGTCGCAGAGATGGGACCAGACATCACTGCTCGGCGCAGGCTAACATTACTTAATTAATGTAATTAATTAAGTACTCTAAGACCACTTAAGTGTGGTCTGGTAGAACTTCTTTTATGGTATGAAAGTGATTTCTTAAAGGGATTTGTTTCTCAACTTGTACTTGTCTGATAGAAACAGGCTGGTAGCCTCTTGGTAACAATGGTGGAAGACAAACCTACAAAGAATGAATCAAATCTAGCATAGTCCTAACACAATTGTAAATTGTTAGAGAGCAGTTGTCGGCCAAAGGATAATATTTCTGGAAAACTCGTAAAAAGTGAGATATGGGTTAAGAAGTTCAAAAATTTTGTCGTTCACATAGTTTTGCTTTTACAGATGAGCAAATGTTACTCCTGAAAATAAAGTTTTTATGAGAAAAGAGATTGGCAAGGATGGGAAATGCCTGATCAATTTTCCTTCCTCTTTAATATACCGGAAGTTAAAGAAGAAAAAAGTTGAGATTTGACTCTGAGAAAGACTGGTTGTGCTTCTTACGTTTGAAATATTTTAGTCTTTTTTTAGTTTTTTTTAGTGTGTTTGACGGTTGAAAGCTCATAGTCTTTTTTCCCTATTTCATATTTTGGTTTGATAATTTATTGTTATTTCACGTGCTTATGTGAAATCTTTATATATATATATATATATGTTTGTTGTTGATATGTGATTTCTTATTATCCTTTGTTTGTAGGCCTATGAAAAAGGTTTTAAATAAAACCGAAACGTTGGCAACGAGAGTTTAATTTTTTATCCTGGAAAATTGACCGAACCCTGATTAGAAAACACACCTATTCTATCAAACAGTCGATATATTATTGAATCTGTTATATATATATATATATATATATATATATATATATATATATATATGATCAATGATCAAACCACAATAATAAATGGAAAAACAAGACTAAGATCTTTCAACCGTAACAAACTGTCTTCGTCAGAGTCAAAAACCCAACTCACAAGTGTCAGTTGGGTTTTTGACTCTGACGAAGACCGTTTGTTACGGTTGAACGATCTTAGTCTTGTTTTCCCATTTCGTATTGTGGTTTGATCATTGATGTTATTTCACGTGTTTATGTGAAAGCTTTATATATATATATATATATATATATTGGAATAATGTGTTAATACAGGTAGAAAAAATTCAGCAGTGAATTAGAAGTACTAACAGTATGCATCCAACAAATTAGAGGTTTGCATAAAATTTAGAAACAGATTGAAGATGATAAATTATTCTTAAATAATCCTTAGGTGAAGAAATGGGAGAGTAATAAAATATACTATCAAATGTTTTTAGTCTCATTCAAAAATTCTCAATGTGTTTTTAGACATTGGTTTACAACTTTTGAAATCGTTTATAAGGTATTCTAAAAGTGTGCTTTTGGGCGTGCTTTTTTGAAATGCGATAGGAATTGTAGATAAAATTTTAATAGAATGATAGGAGATTTAGCAAGTGGTAGTCTAGATGGAGAATTTCAGTGGGCGTGGCAAGAAGTTAAAGGAGAACCTAGAAGTTGTTGACCCTCTGCGCACACTAGATAGAAACCTAACTGTAAATATATACATATATATGTAAATGAGTTAGAGAGGCTTGTAGTGGCGATTGGGGGGGGGGGGGGGGGGGGGAGGAGGAGGGCTAGGACCTCTCTCAGACTGCCCAAAGGCTTCTTGATAAATAATAGAATCGTTTTAGATAATAAGGTATGGGCCAGCCAGACTTTGGCGGGATTGGATACCGTTAGAAACAGTGGGATAGTCTCCGCTTCCAACAAACTAATGGGCCCAGATAACCACCCAAACTCTTCTCCTCTCCCTCCTACCTTGCACAACACCATTTAACTCTTCCCAAATATAATCGGCTATCTGATAACCCATCTACTTTGGCCAACTTTGTCTTCCCAACTAATACTTGATTTAAATATCACTATGTTTCTTCTCTTTTTCTCTCCGTTTAACGATAAACACTATAGCATTATAGTCCAAGCTGTGCTAAAGCCCACATTCCACACAAGATATGCTTAACACTTTTACTGACCAATCCAGCAAACATACCTCGATTACCTATTTATAAATGCAGTCTTGTTATTTTATTTTGATCATATGAATTAATACGTTAACTCTCGAGCTATGTACGCAGTTATAGAGTGGCATTTACTCATGATTAGACAAGAATAGAAACCTTAAGTCTTCCCACTAAAAAAAAAAACAGATTTAATTACACAACACGTTTCAAACACTTGGTGCTTATCATCAGGTTACATCTGCTTTAAGCTCATTTAGTCTCTCACATAAAAATACCCAAACACAGTCAAATGTGAACAGAGAATTAGTCAAAATCACTTTACTGAAGCAGATATGACCTGACGATGAAGACTAAGTGTTCGAAACGCGTAGTGTAATTAAATCCTTTTTTTGTGTGTGTGGGATGACTCAGTATGTCTTTTTCTTTCTAATTTTCCAATAACTACTTTACTCCGTGTGAAACACTATATAACAGATTTCTTAGAAATACATGGAGTGATCAACAAGTAATGACACTTTTTTAAAATTCGCGTGCTCTGTACACTCTAATTACAATTTTTTTTTCTTTTGTTGTTGGTATACTCGTCATGATCATATGTTTACAGCTTTGGTTACATAGCATGTGAAAGGTTAGACGAGATTATCGAGGTTAGATCATATGTTCACAGCTTTGGCTACATAACATGTGAAAGATTTGACGAGATTATCGAGGTTAGATCATATGTTCACAGTTTTGGCTACATAGCATGTGAAAGGCTAGACGAGATTATCGAGGTTAGATCATATGTTCAAAGTTTTGGCTACATAGCATGTGAAAGGCTAGACGAGATTATCGAGGTTAGATCATATGTTCACAGCTTTGGCTACATAACATGTGAAAGATTAGACGAGATTATCGAGGTTAGATCATATGTTCACAGTTTGGGCTACATAAGATGTGAAAGATTTGACGAGATTATCGAGGTTAAATCATATGTTCACAGTTTTGGCTACATAACATATGAAAGGCTAGACGAGATTATCGAAGTTAGATCATATTTTCAAAGTTTTGGCTACATAGCATGTGAAAGATTAGACGAGATTATCGAGGTTAGATCATATGTTCACAGCTTTGGCTACATAACATGTGAAAGATTAGACGAGATTATCGAGGTTAGATCATATGTTCACAGTTTCGGCTACATAGCATGTGAAAGTCTAGTCGAGATTATCGAGGTTAGATCATATGTTCACAGTTTTGGCTACATAGCAAGTGAAAGGTTAGACGAGATTATCGATGTTAGATCATATGTTCACAGTTTAGGCTACAAAACATATGAAAGACTAGACAAGATTATCGAGGTTAGATCATATGTTCACAGTTTAGGCTACAAAACATATGAAAGACTAGACGAGATTATCGAGGTTAGATCATATGTTCACAGTTTCGGCTACATAGCATATGAAAGCCTAAACAAAATTATCGAGGTTAGACTCGTGTTTATGTGATTGGCCATTTTTTGATACAAAGTAATTATTTTATGCATGCATTTTAAATTTTGTTATACATTTATGCAAAATATACAATTATTTTAAAATTGATTTGATAATATTTAATATTATTTGGTTTTTCGGCTGTTTTTTCCCTATGAATGTCTACTGTTTTTTAATATTGACTTAAAAGTTAAAAATTCAGGTTATCCCAAAATTTTATATTTTTCTTAAGATGATTTTGGTTAGCAACATAGTCAGAACCTTTAAAAAAAAGTGCTTATATTTGTCAATCTAACATGTTTTCGTTGATTTCATTGGAGAAAAACTGATTTCAAAAACAGGTTAGTTCTGGTCAAGTTTTTTTTTTTTTTGTAATATTGAATTCTGGTCAATGTCATTCGACTGCAAAACTGGAACACTATTCTTACAGCTTAGACTGATCTTAAAAATAATGGAACCAGTGAAACTGGTAGGCAAGATGAACTACTGGGCAAGTTTTCTCTGTCAATTGAGGTCTCTATAATATAACTGGTATTATGTTTTTAAATTTCATTTAAATTACAAAAAACCTGTTGTCTCACATTGTATAAGAAGGTTTCATAAAACAAGGGACATACATAAAGATTTCCACAAGAGAAATTTATTCAGATCATTAATAATTAATTAGGATGACCTTCGAACGGAAGATAATATTATTTTCATTTCAACCGTTCAGTTGGATTGATCGCCACTACACTATAGTTTTACCATTAAAGAGAATAAAAAAATAAAGTTCATTCAAACAAATAATAAAAATCTGCTTAAACCAAATAATTTAATCAAGTTTAAACTTGTTCTAGAATGAATGTGCATTTTTTCAAAATATAAAATCTCCAAAATTTTTCACTAACACTGTAGAGTTTTGACATAGCAATCAAACAAACACCTTTATTTGTATATATCACTCCAAATTCGAAAAAAACGATCCAAACTGGACGCAAATCAACTCAAAAACGAAGAAAAGCAACACACAGAGAAAGAGACACACTTACAAACTCAAATTTTTGGATGATCCATCTTCAGAAGAACCGGGTGGGCGTGGCATCACAGTCAGTTGCCGGGACAGATTCCTGCCGTTGTATTTCCGGCGTGCTTGGTTACCCATTCTCTCCTGAAGACGGATCATCCGAAAATTTGAGTTTTTAAGTGTGTCCCTTTCTCTGTGTGTTACTTTTCCTCGTTTTTAAGTTTATTTTATATATATATATATATATATATATATATATATTTTCGTAAGGAATACGATTCAAAACGGATAAATATAGTTCAATATAGACAAAGAAACATAGAGAAATCAAAAAAACACACTTACAGTCTCTAATTTTCGGTTTGAACCGTCTTCAGGAGAGATAAGAGAGGGAAACCAGTGTGCTTGGTTTCCCTCTCTTATCTCTCCTGAAGACCGTTCAAACCAAAAATTAGAGACTGTAAGTGTGTTCTTTTGATTTCTCTATGTTTCTTTATATATATAGGGAGCAGTCCTTCTTGTAGGCATGTATTCATGAATTTCTCACCTATTTCTACTCTCGTTAATATTTTGGAAAGATTTTCCAGTTTTCTGATAGAATTATTTGTAGTAGCATATGAAACAGCTGTTCATAATTCATTTTATTCCACTTATTTTTACACTAACTTCTTTTTTTTATCGAATACTTGCTATAGCAATTAATAGCAAGTATTAGATAAAAAAGAAGTTAGTGTAAAAATAAGTGGAATAAAATGAATTATGGACAGCTGTTTCATACGCTACTACATACTACAAAGAATTCTATCAGAAAACTGGAAAATCTTCCCAAAAAATTAATAAATGTGGAAATAGATGAGAAATTTATGAACAGTCGATAACAGTCATAATAACAGTCAAAAGTCTCCGGTCTTGATTGTCAGAAGATGAAATGAGGCCATTTTCTTGAATTGCAAAAAACTGAACGTAGTCAATGAATTAAAGTACTTGAGAGTGCTTCTGGATTTAAAATGTTTTTGGAATAACCATATATCATTTGTAACTGGAAAAAGTATGCATTTGATAAATCAGTTGAGCTGTTTTACCAAGGTTTATTGGGGTTTAAATGCATGCATATTATTATTACCACTGAGGTTAGTATGATTTCTATTATTAATATGGCAAACCGTCATACTTCGTAAGGTGTTTTTGCAGTCGTTGGAGCGCTTTCGGACGTTGTCCATCTTCGATCGCAACTAACCTACTGAGTAGGTTATGATCTTGGAGTCGTTGGAGCGCTTTCGGACGTTGTCCATCTTCGATCGCCACTAACCTACTGAGTAGTTTAGTGGCAATCGAAGATGGACAACGTCTGAAAGCGCCCCAACGACTCCATAATAACCTGACGAGGTATGACGGTTTGCCATATTAATAATATAAATTTATTGGGATTTATCAAAAAAAGCGCTAGTTTATCATGGAGCTTTCAATACCTTGATAATATATGGTTTACCTGTTTTTTATAAAATCCTCGCAAGAAAGTATAACGTGGACAAATTTAGAAGGACTCAAATACAGTTTCTTCAAAGGATGATCAACCAATTAAGAACCATTTCTTATGAAGTCGTAGGAACAATATTGCCTCGGAATTATTGTATCCTCTACAGACCTTACCATTTACCCACGGCCTATTTCCAATTTTATAAAACACAAAATATTTACATATCAAGAGTAAATTTATGCATTAACTTTTTAAAGGCTCTTTGTTTAAAAAAAACATGTATTAAATTAAAAACGTTTAAATTTCTAAATAAAAAACACGAGTTACTTTGAATCAAATATTTCCGAACAGTTTTTTTTTTATTTTATACAATTTAAGAAGTAAAAAATGAAAGAAAAAGGAAATAATTCTCAAAGTAATGAAATACAACATAAATCAAGTGAATGATGCTTCCGTTTAAATTGTGCTATCTCATCCTAAGATTGGTTTCTCAAAGAATAATACCAAAAAAAAAACTACATAGTTTAAAGTATATTATTGAACCTTTTAAAAGAAAAAAAAAATGAATTGTGGAAGTGCAGTTAAGGTTACACCGGACTTTAGTGAAAAAATATACATAATTTCTTTTTAATGAAACTGTAATCACTTCATTGTTACAGTATAGCTTTTTTTTAGGTTTGTTATAATTTAAGAGAATTTTTTTTAAAAAAAAATAATAGGAATGAGCTATTGTTTATGTGGTAACAGGGGTAAACGTTTTAAGTTTTTTCGTTTTTTTTTTGGAAATAATTAATAGTGTTTTATATGCATAGAAATACTACGATGTTAAGCCAATCCATCATATTTTCTAGACGTGGGGTTCTTACTCTTGCTTGTATCATGCTCTCTTTTTGCCATTTGTCAGAATGTCATCCTATGCCTCCTTTCCAACTTTAACTCGAAAAATACTTTTTTAAAAAAATATACAAATATAACCAAAAAAAAAAAAGTTTTATTTTTCCAAATCAATAATATATTTATATTTTAACAAGGATTGTTTTTCATGATTGAGTTTTTCAGATTAAACATATTAATGAATATATAAATTAAAATTTAATTAGATGTATTTTAATGCATAATTAACTATATAACAGATCAAACGGAAAGAAATTTAATAAACATGTAGTCCAATTAAGGAAATAAGATATTATGAAATTGTAATTAATTTTGTTCAGAATATTTGAGTTCATTAATGTTGATACATTTTGCATTTCGTACCAAAAAAAATAAATAAATAAATAAATTAGAGCAATATCTTCAATCTTCAATGCTAACATGAAGAATTCATCTATTCAACCGTATCATAGTTCACCTTTTTCAACATGAAAATCCATCAAATGTTTGAAATGTATATGTGTTGTATAATCTATATTTATAAAACTCCTGCTTTGACTGCCTGCTTATATGTCTGAGTTGATGTTTCTGCAAGCAACCAAATGACAAATTTGGATGCATGTAAAGTTTGATCTTCTTAAAAATTTTCCTTTTTTAAAGATTCATCTGAAATCACAGCGATATAATGATGATATGTCACATATACCGGTGCTTTAAAGAAAAATAAACGTCAATTTTATCATTGTTATTATTTTTCAGCTTGTTATAAAGTTTGAAGACCCTGCTGGTAAAGTAATTAAAATAAAAAAAAACGAGCTTAATTAAAACTGACTTATTGTTTTGATAGAGTTAGTTTGATGGGTGTAAGAAAGAGTGTAGTGTTTGAGACGGGTTGCATTAATGATACAGTATGGTGGATGATTTACGATGCACGGTATACTTGGGGAGTGCTACGATAACCATCACAGACAGATGGTGTTTGTTGCAGTTGCATGATTGACCTCTGATACTGTATTGCAACAGTTGCACTCTATTTTTCGCATCTGTTTTTAACAAAAAAGTAATAATTTTTAGAGTCGAATAAACTATTTCCCATCGTAATTTACTTGATTTTCATCGAAAAAAAAAAACCACTTTTGCATCCTATAATCTTGGCTTTGTTATCAAAGATATACAAAACATGTCTCTCACAAACAAGATCTAACGCGTTCAAAAAAAAAAAAACATGAAGGAAACTATTTAACTGTATGACTAAAGTTATAGTACTATATTGAAGAAACGATCCATACGGACTATAAAACTTGAAATTACACAAAAACACCACACAGAAAAAAGTAAAATACACACTTACTAAATTCAATATTCAATCTCCCACAGATCTCTCTCACTTTGTCCTCCCTTCTACTCTTCTCCTGATGACGTTCAATAGTTCGAAATTTGAATTTATAGTAAGCGTGTATTTTATATCTTTTTCTGTGTAGTGTTTTGTGTAAAGTAATAGTTCGTTAGAACTATATTCCATTATACTTAAACTTATTTATATTTTTAATTATTAGAATCTAAAAACTAAAAAAGTACGTTTTACTGTTTTATATTAATTGTTTAGATATAAAAAAAATAAAAAAATAAAAAAAACATTTTAGCTAACTCCGATTCATCTAATATAACTTAGAGTCTACTATATATAAATAATATAAATCACATATACGGTACCTTTAAGCAAAATAAACTCAATTTTTTTTAAAAAAAAAGAAAATAGTGTATCGATTTCCTTTATTGGTTTGTGTAATTATTATTATTATATACATATTATGCAGAAAAATCACAATAAATAAACACAGGATGCAATCAATGAAGTTTAAACCACAATGGAAAAAGGAAAACGATAGAAATAAATGCTCTTAGGCCTTTCAATGTATGTCATCAGAAAGCAAACAAGGTGAAAACTGAAAAGCTAACATAAAAGTCACTTTTACGTTAGCTTCTCAGTTTTCACTTTGTTCGCTCTCTGATGACATACATTGAAAGGCCTCAGAGCATTTATTTCTATTGTTTTCCTTTTCCCATTGTGGTTTAAACTTCATATATATATATATATATATATATAAAAGATTTCACATAAAGATTTCACATTAACAATCAATGATCAAACTACAATAAGAAAATGGGAAAACAAGACTAAGATCTTTTAACCGTAACAAGCGGTTTTCGTCAGAGTCAAAAACCCAACTGATCAGTGGTTTGATCATTCATATGTATATATATATATATATATTCACTGATAAAACGAAATACGATCCAAACTGGACACAATACGAGTTCGAGATTAACAAAGAGCAACACACAAATTAGGGAAACACACTTACAGACTCAAATTTTCGGGTAATCCGTCTTCAGGAGAAAAGAGAATGGGAGACCAAGCACGTTGTAGGCGCAACGGCAAGTAACCCAACGGGTTGTTGGGTTACAACGTGGTTGGTTGGCAAATAACAACGGGTTACTTGCCGTTGCGCCTACAACGTGCTTGGTCTCCCATTCTCTTTTCTCCTGAAGACGGATTACCCGAAAATTTGAGTCTGTAAGTGTGTTTCCCTACTTTGTGTGTTGCTCTTTGTTAATCTCGAACTCGTATATATATATATATATATATTATAATGAATGTAACACAAATATACATTGTAGGGTAAAAATCTAATGAAATGGTCTCCACATATAAAAATTTTAATGATATAAACAACGCGTTTCGAAGACGTAGTGTTCTTCCTCAGGCATTAACTAAAAGCCTGAGGAAGGCTTTAACTTCCTTTAGTTAATGCCTGAGGAAGAACACTACGTGTTCGAAACGCGTTGTTTATATCATTAAAATTTTTATATGTGGAGACCATTTTATTAGATTTTTACCCTACAATGAGTAAATACCACATAATAACTGATTGCACTACATTAGAACAAATATACAACACTGACTATATACCTCACTTCTATATTTCGACATTCTTCTTTATCACGAGGCGAATTGTTCCACAGGGAGGTAGGGTGATGATAATTCCTTTCATTATAATTTGCATTCAATGTTCTACGAATTTTACATATGCGGATTATATATATAACTTACAGTAGTTGGTAAACCCTTCAACAAACCAAAAGAAAAATTCATAAACTGTATTTACTATATGTTTTTTAGATAAAATAAACAGTTCTTGTAATATAGATTTGCTTCTCCTGAATTTTTTGAAAAAATTAATAAGAAAATTAACATTGTAATATTGATAGTTTGTTAAAAACTTCCTCTTTTAAACTCAAAAGCATTAAATGGTTCTATTAAATTGATCTGCAGTTTAGTAACAGAAACCCGTTTTAAGCCAAATGTCACAGTTCTTTCATATTAAGAGTCATTGAACCCGTTCTATTTGATTGCTCGTTTTTTTGGGAGTAACATTTTTTGTTTAGTATTAAGAACGAAAGTAACAAGCTAATTGAAAATCTTTCTAGAGAACTGGAGTATAGTGGTATTTATTAAATTGTCAATCAATGATCAAAAAACAATATGAAATGGGAAAACAAGACTACTTGTTACAGATCTTTCAACCGTAACAAGCGATCCTCGCCAGAGTCAAAAACCCAATTCAGTTGGGTTTTTTCACTCTGGCGATGACCGCTTGTGAATTGTAGTAATGAAATATGTAAAGATTATACTGGTGTACCATTAAAATTGCATTCAAACAAAACAAATGTCCTGGAGTAAGACCAAACTTAACGATATCTTTAAGAAAGATGTTCTAGGAATCTGGGTAATCTCTCTTAGAAATGTGTTCTCCAGAAGTGATAACGGCCCATATCAGGGAGCTGAACGGAGTGTTCACTATATTCTTTGATCTGTCCTCTCTTTCATCTCTTCCGGCAAAAGTCTCAGGTGATGGATACTCATATACATCCAAAAACTGTCTTTTTTTCAACAGTTGAAGTATACTCGATATGATATGATCGATAGTATACTCGATTATATATATATAATTAATGTTTATCAGGACTCGGTCAGTTCTTCAGGTTCAAATTAAAGTCTCATTACCAATGTTTCGGTTTTTATTTAAAGCCTTTTTCATAGGCAGAAGTATAACATTTTAAAATAGAAAAACTAAGTATTACATTAAAAATTATTTTACAAAGAAAAATAATCTGTGGATTTCAACAACTGTCTAGTTTGAATGAACACACATAATACTTCTTTCAAATAAAAAAGAAGACTGAAAACACTGCAACTTCTTTTAAAACTCAAGAAAACCAATAAAAAACACAGTAAATATTATTACTGAACCACATTAGTATGAATAACTGAAGAAAGAACTACCTTCCATTTGAAAGAACACTCTCAAATACAAGTGTTCGCTGAAATGTATGCACCCGTATTATATTTGCTTTATTACTGTCCATATATTTTCCAAATTTTATGTATCAAAATAACTTTTAAAAAGCGGTTCAAATTTTTTTTAAAAACGTGTAAGGCATTTTTGTTTTCACGGCTCTAAACCAAAGTTCATGGATGAATAAACCATGGTTGAATGACCACCTTACCTGAGCAGAATGCTTCTCGAATCCAGGCGCTCTAGAGCATCGGGATTTGAAAATCGAATAAAACTTGTTAATCATGTATATTGCTAAATGATGTAAATTTAATTTACTATAAAGGTATTGTTTGAATGTTAATATGCCATCTAATAGAAAAATCAATATTTATGATGGGTTTAGTACGGAATGACTCAATAAACAATGAAAGCATGAGTTAAAAGTACCAATTAAGTACCAATTAAAAATGAACCAATAATATACTGCAAATTTCATATAGAAAGTTGTACAGAACCCTTTCTAAGAAAAAAAAAATAACTAATTAGCAATTCGTGCAATCATCAAAAACAAGTTAATGAAATTAAAATCTATCCTTAAACCTGAATAGAAGTATGTATATTTATATAATTTTGTGTGTTTTTCACTAGACTTATAAAAAAGTGGAGTGAAAGGTTAGATGAAATGCATCGTCTGGAAAGGCTCCCCAAAAAGCAGTTGTTTTCAGCATAATAACATTAACTGTCTTTCCTAAAGAAATAAAGTACTCCGGCGACAGCCTTAAAATGAATTCAAACTATAAACCCAGATTTGATACTCCTTTGCAATTAAAAAAAACCACTAAACATCCAACAGTCCATACTAAAAAAAAAAACACGACAACTGT
The DNA here is from genome assembly GCA_026182355.1 of Hermatobates lingyangjiaoensis. Classification (NCBI taxonomy): domain Eukaryota; kingdom Metazoa; phylum Arthropoda; class Insecta; order Hemiptera; family Hermatobatidae; genus Hermatobates; species Hermatobates lingyangjiaoensis. Next base: position 302,096 of record JAPFBL010000382.1, read on the forward strand.
TCTTATTCTTAAAAAATATTGCGTAATAAAAAATTTTTAATTTACGTTGACACGTTTATAATCTCTTTTGTAATTGAAACGTAAAAATATAAAAAAAAATACAACTTTTTATTTGTAGACTGTGCAAAATGATCTCATTCAACGTTAAAGAGAAATCGTTAAGAAATAAGCTAGTTCTTTGGGGGGGGGATTTAAATGGGAAAACCTAACCTGATTGTGATTACTCCATGACTTTCGATTATCAATTATAATTAAATCTTTAGTGACGTCATTAGTTTTACTAAAATCGATAATAAGACAAAATTTTTGTTAGTTTGGTAGTAGTTCTTTGTTAACAAAAATAAATTATTATAAAAAAAAATGATTAATATATCTCGTAAATTATAAATCCAATAAATGAAGATTTTTGAAACATCTATAATATTTTACTAGCAGCTTTTTGTGTTTTTGTATAAAGACAGTATGTATACTGTTATAAAATATCAGTAAAATATTCATTTTTATGGTATTCGTGAAATTTAAGCATGAATGATATTAAAGAATTTCAGCTATGCAGTCAGCCAACATTAAAAATAAACAAAAACCTTATTTGAGAGAGTTTAATAGAATTTATGAATTTTCATATAGTTCTTTAAATTGGATTTATTTTTAAAAATATCTAAATGAATTGGTAAAACAAATATTTTAAATGGAGTAAAATATTTATAAAGTATGATATTTCTGGAAATGTATGCAGTGATTTTCATTTTTTTTGTTTGCATAAAAAATGTGCTATACATTCTGGTCGTTTTGGGTAATTTTTGTTTTAAGTTTTAGCTGTGGGATATTCATAGCTATCAGTGGTCAGTATCACAATTTAGTTTTGTCACTGTTTTTATAATAATAGATAATAAAATTTTTTTTTAAAAACTAGTAGTTTTTAGCTCATTAGTTGTGAAACCAATAATTGTGTTTCATTAAATCATACTAAATTCAAGTAAATAAATAATTCAAAATCTCCACACAAATGAAGTTTTTTTACTCAAACTACGTGTTTCCAACACTTTGTGTTCATCATGAGGTAAACTTCTAAAAGACAAATTACAAATTAAAAGTTTATAGTTTATAATTAAGGTTTGTTTTTGTAACTTTTAATTTGTGACTTGTATTGTAGAAGTTTACCACATTATGAGTTTAAAATGAGTAAAAAAAAAAAACTTTTTTTGTGTGGAGACTTTGTGGAATATACAAAATTGTCAGAATAACATGAGATACCATATACATATTCAGGTAACTCACCACAAATGATTGAAGATAGTCCCTCTAGATTATTAGAGCGAAATGTTGTATTATCCATTTTCTCCAGTATAGTAATTTTAATTTTGATCAGCATTAAGTCTCCTTCGGTATTTGGTTTCTATGGCAATTTAAAAGGAAAATCCAGTTTCACATAATTAGGTAGAGAGAAATGGCAGCAATGTGTAAAGTGCTACTTTTGCAATATCAGACAATTCGGGAATCAGATAGTTCCAAAAACTGACTAGTATTCATTCTAAATATGAATAAAATTTTGACCACTTCTACTTATGGGTATATGTAGATATAAACATTATTCGGTTTCATGATTCACAACAAATATAGAATAAATCCATACCTGTTTTGATTTCTTCCATAAACCATTCAGCCTTTCGACCATTATATGGGAACAAAGCAGAGCAGGTCGATGTTTTTTACGTGGCTCCCTTTAGCCACTCCGTGATACTCAACAATATTCGCAAATCAAAATAAATCCATACCCAAAAAAAAAAATTAGAAAAATGTTATTACTAAAAGTTTTCCACGAAACTCCAGACAGTCCGTGAAGAAACCCCTGGGTTCTGCGGAACCCACTTTGGGAACCACTGATCTAGAGATACAAGGTTATCATCAACTCAAAGGTACACGCTTGTAAAAAAATTCCGCAGGACAGATAATAAGTTCAGTGGAATAAGGATGTATTATAAGATATATTATATAGTCCAAAAACGCTTGAATTTCTTTTAGTGAAATAAATCTCTCCCCCCCCCCCCCCAAAAAAAAACCTACTTCAGTTGCCATTATTCAACATATTTATTGAATTTCATTAGACCTTTATACACTTTGCAAGTAAACCTTTTAAAACAAGGATATAATGAACAATAACAATGAAAGAAATTACAGTTTTTAATGAGTTTGAAGATTTAGTCCAAAATCAAGAACTATTATATATTCTAAGAAAGTTTTGAGGTCTCGTGGAATGTAGGTCATGAAAGTTATGAGCAAGTAAAAGAAAACTTGGTGATGTTAATGCAGCAAATCGGGGTAGCGAATGACTCTGAAGTCGGGCAGGTATGAATGAATTGAAAAGGAATTATTGTATTTTTTCTTTGCGGTTAGGTTATATTGATGTTGTAATTGTGATATTGATACAGTGAGCGTGGTGCAGAAATGGCTAAAGCACTAAGCTTTGCGGTTTTTTTTTTTTTTTTTTTTCTTTTCTTCGTTCATATTTGTTGGCCGTATATATACTGCAGTTGTAAAGAATTTTACGAAAGCTCAATTATTTGGGAAGGGTATTGAACGTCACGAAAGCCAAAAAGGAAGCCGTGTCTGGAAAGGGATTGTTTTTTTTTTTTCCTGTTTTTTTTTTTTATTTTTCTTGAAGCACTCGATGTAGGAGTTTTGTGTGTGAAAAAGTATAGCCTGTGTGCTGGATAAGTGAAACGAAGAGAGGGATGTCTGGAGGACTTAGTTTGAAGAGAGAAAGAAGGAGTGAATGCGATGTAAGGAGGGTCAGTGGATGCAAAAAGGAACCACTTTTGGTGGGGTGGATAATTTACGACATTGAGATGTAAATGAGGTTGGAAGGCAGCTGGGCAGTGAAGCTCAGTAAGGATTAGGCCACACTCGACCACTTCAACACTGCCTTCTCCAAAATTATACACTTCCTACTCGACTAATTCATCCAGCGCCCAAAACATTTCTCATACCAAAAAACTTATTCAATTAATTTCATCAATTGATTTTTATTTCACATATCAAGAACTCGTATACTACAGTTTACACAAAAAAAAAAATTCCCCAAAATGAGTACCAAACCACTATTGCATCTACATTCCTCAAAAAATTAGATTTCTAACCTGCACTTTGATTTAAAAAACCTTTTATTTTTTTTTTATGAAAACTAAAAATCCATTTCTGTACCAAAAGTAATGCTACTAATATAAAAAAATAAATAAAGGTAAAGAACCATTCCTTTTAGGGTATTCAATTACTACTGCATTATTACTTATTAAAGCCAGAACGTGGAGGAAAAAAATTGTTTTATTGTTTAAACGAAAGCCTGTTTTCAATTCAAACTGCATCCATTCCTGTGCAAGCAACTTTAAAATATTACTTCATTTCCTTTTCTTAGTAAGAAAAAAAATAACCAATCATGTTTTCGGATATTTTAGGCAATAACAGACATAGTGTATAGTTGCTAATTAAAATAATTAATATTTGACATTGAGTTTGCTCACAGAACAACCCAGAATTAAATCACAGCTTCTTCTCTGTATGACGGCATTCGTTTCGTTTATGATAAAATTGAATTATTTTTTTTATTAATGTTACATTTTTTTTTTCTCCAATTATTTCTTTAAATATAGGTTCCAATACTGATATTTATAAGGTCATCTATGTAACAGTCATTTATAAAAGTGGTGAAATCTAATACAAAACGACAATAAGTTTTATCTGCCAATTACAAAAGTGTATGAGAAATCCAGTATATAATTTTAATTTATCCTAAAGTATCTAAATTTATAATCTCTTGAAATTTTTTTTTAAAAATAATCAGTTTCTATAAATTTATTAATATACCGTGATAGAGTATGAAAAGTTATCTTGAGTAGGCACACACTCTCTTATTTAAAGCTTAACCAATTTTCATTTAATACTGTTAACATTTTTCTTATGATCCAATGCAGCTTATTGAATCATTCGTGAAATATTGTTTTTCTTTTTATACAAATGGTGTATATATATAATATATATATATATTAATAAAAAAAATATGTTCAGTTTTACCCAAAAAAAAAACCACAATTCGATTTAATTCGGATCTTTTTCAAAGGTAAAAAAAGGAAATTAAAAAAAAATAAAAAAACAAAAAGGTCCATTGAAAATAAATAAAAAATTTAATAAAAACAAAAAAATAATAAAAAAAAAAAAGGGAAAAAAACTAGACCTTTCAAAAGTAAACAAAAGGTTTTGTAAAAACCCCTTTTTTTTAATTTTAAAGCCTTTTAATTAGATAGGTTTTCTTTTTTATTTTTTTTTTTTATAATATCTTATTAATATTAAAAGATCTGGGTTTTTTAATTAATAATTTTTCTTTATTTTATTAAAACTTTTTCAAAGGAAATTAAAGGAATTAAGAATTAAATATAAATTTTACCAAACAAAAAAACTTTAAAAAAAAACAAATATATAAAAA